>JAQIWJ010000931.1:0-14677 GCA_034695185.1 Discolaimus major
TTAACCATGTCCCTCTTTTCGATCGCATTTTTCGATTTAGGTCTAGTGGTTATACCTAATATATTCTTTATCAAATATCAATTTGATAAGATCAGGGATCCCAATGCGGCTGATAATGATCTAGTATTACCAATGTGACTTACTGTATGAATACAGTAACCACGTTGGGTCCGTATTTAATTTTGAATAAGAAATTTCGAGATAGTGCGTTGAATCTTTTCATACGTTGCAAGAAGAAGAATACTGTAACACCGATTGTTAAAATCGAATTGAAAACTGTTGGGGCTAGGCCAGCTGAGAGTGATTGAAGGCTTTAGGCATGTGATTGGCTTACTGTAGCTTGCTATGGTGATTTGGGACCATGTATAATCGATAATATGTGATTTATACAAAGGTATAAATTATGGTAATAGATATTTTCCAAAATCCTGTAAAATGATTTATCATATCATGTAATATACTGTTAGATCAGTTATGTATATAAGGGCCCAATCCTGGTTTATATCATTATCTTGGTAGACATAATTTATTTATAGTAAATATTTGAGTTTATAATGGCTTGTCTGAAGATTTTATCATTCTCCTACATCGGCATAATTTATGCCTAATAAATATACTTTATGACGCATAAAATCAGGCATCATTTTGCTGCAGCATCGTTCAAATTATTCACACTTTGCAAATGCAGTTGTTGCCGAAGTTGTGCTTCTCTTTGCGTCTCATCATAAGATGGTGGTGGCAGTGTGGACGCTGCGTTCTGCTGCCTATTGTAATGCATGATCAATTCTGGGTGACTGTACGGAATTGCCCAGGTGACATTCCCATGACCATAATAAGCATGATGATTCGGACCAGCATATGTGGTGTATACGATTATCGATTCGGATTGTGGTATAGGGAATACTTCATCTCTGAAAAGGTTGATTTCAATCCTAATCGCACACGCCATCACAGGGTTCAGAGTTCATGTCATGATTTGAACCCTGGATTAACATATGCCATCACAGGGTTCAGAACTTGCCTGCCAACTCTGCATCGACACAATATGCAGCATGTCAATGACGAACTCAATACGAACATTGATGCCAAGCACACCAATATGGTCAACATGGCCATTTCCAAACCGACCGCAACATGATTCGGATGACACGTGGATTTCCATTCCACATTGTCACAATCGGATGGGATATTTGAAGCTATGATAGACTCCTCTTCTAAATGCCTCCATTCGTGAACTTCATCTGAACTAGAGTAGGCACAGCCTATTCTACATTCCGACGGATCGGTCCAATAGGTGTATTTCTTATCACTGATTCTTTCCAGGAATAGTAACGTGGTCAAGCCTGGTAATGTGAATACGCAGGCCACGATGCATGTAGTAATATGCGATGCCAGGTATCCACGTGACTAAAAAAATTGACATGAGTCGTTATGCAGGCCAAAGGCCTCATTTCAGCCATCTGACACGGTGAAAAAATGAAAAAGAAAATCCCTGGCAGGGATTTGAACCTTGCCCATTGCACATTCTGGACAAGCATTCTATCCATTCCACCATGGAATACCTTTGAAAATCCAGCAGCCACAGCTGATGCTGCTGCCATTGCGAATATCATTCCAGCCCATATCCCATGGCCGAAATGATAAAATCTGGATTTGAATACCACACTGGCCACGCCACATCCGATTACGCACAATGATGCTACCAATTCTATGATACCGATAAACAGCAGAGCCCTATGAATTCTATCCACATAATTTGGTGGGGCCATCTTGGCAAGTCCAGTTGTGAAGTTCCCACTGAAATGCTGGACTGAAATATTTGCTTGAGACGCTTTCATGCCTGACGGAAATTGCCAGGAATTGAGTCAATACCGTTGGTATGACTACTAATTGCCTGGTTCCAGGTACTTGGTTACCAAAACCACGTGCTGTGAAGGTATTATCAGCAAGTGCTTGGGTAATGGAAGCAATCCTGGTGAGAGTTGGTCAAAACCGCCTGACTGCTTCCTGATTCCACTTGAAAGCAAAAGCTGTTTTTGCTTGAAATCATTCGAGCATTACACTGATCAAAATCGTACAAAAAATCGATATACAAGCAATTCGAAAATAATCACTACAGTAATCAATATCTGATCAGTTCAATCAAATCGATCGTTACAATAGGCACATCTACAATCGATGCCTCAATTTCTTCAAATTATTCGTTCCACCAAAATCACGTATGGATTTCATCAAATCAACACGTCCATCTACTTGATTCTTGGATGAACCACTATCCAGGCGTCCAGTCGATTCCCAATTGGTTGGAACTGGAGGAGGTGCAGGAGGAACTCCTGCTGATTTCTTGTGATCACTGATATCAGAATTGGAATTGACACGGTTCTTGATGTCATTGACTGGAGATGCGTTCAATGCTGACATGCTTCCAATTCGAACCGTATTTTGAAATGTGGCACGTTTCACAGCTGGAGCTGGTTCGGCATATTTCGATTTTGCAATGCTTCTTTTCGGAATTGCATGGTTCGATCCAATGGCTTGGTTCTGAAATCGCGCAATTGCAAAATTTGCATAGCAATTTTGCTTATACTGACCTCTGCAGGCGCCTGTGGCTGTCCACAGACCTTCTCATCCATGTCCAATGTTCCATATCGAATGGTCCTGGCATAATCATTGTTTTCAAATTGCGCATAATATTCGTCTTCGAATGATTTTATTCGCATTTGCGGAGTGTACGCCTTCCCATCGTCAGCTGTGACCACAATTGCGCAACGCGGTGATAGTGAGCCGCTTTTTCTCACTGATATCTGATTAGAAGGCTCAGTTTGGCATGTCGCATTCGAGTAGAGTCGTTGTTTTGATACGGATAGTTTTTGGGGACAACAATCCACAGTTAATGCGATTGGTATTTTGGTGGCTACATTGGATACTGACGATTTTGGGCTGGACATTGACTGACCACGATGGTCAGTGACCACTGATGACTTATGATCACTGTTGGCATTGGAGCAATGAAATTGCTCAAACTGAAATCAATTATCCATAAAAATGCCAGCATTTTTACATGGAATACCTCTGGTTTATGATCCATTTCGCATTCAGCAATAGCATTGTTGCTTTCCAATTTGGAAACTGCAAAAGGATGTCATGCAATTTGATATTTTGAGGCGGGAAAACATACTGGATAATCCTTTTCTCACACTTGCAAGGCTATCGGTTTTGGAATTCTTGTGGATTTCAGTTGCCAATGAGCATGTGCTGACGGTCAATGAAGCTAAAATGCAGGCCTTGTGGACCATGCATGCCATGACACGCATTTGCTTGACCCAAGGGTCAAGCTTTGACCCTTACCAGAACCATTCTGCAACTCCATGACAGGCGGCGGTGGTGCTCTCCTTTTCTTAGCAGTTATATCCGACCTCATACTTTCTGGACGACTAAGCGCCAACGAACTGCTGATGGCTGTCCTGATGGAATCATTGGGCGTAAAACTATGGAAATTCGAACTAAACGATGGCGTATTGGACCCTGATCCATTCTGATCCATGCCAATATATCCAGGAGATGGAAGTAAACGACTCTGATATCCACTAGTGGATTCTGAACTAGTCCTCATCCCGGCATTTTGACTCGGGGGAGGCGGAGCTGGTCTCTTTTTGGACATGGACAAGGCTTCGATCGGTGGCATTGGGGCGGGTGGTGATGGTTCGCTTGGTATTTCATATTCGGATGGTGTTGGTGTGATGAAACGTATTGGCAAGGACCACGGTTGTGGAGTGATCACTGCTGATTCTTGTGTAGTATAAATCGTACTCAATTCGGAGGGCGCCTGCAAAAAAAATCAGTGAAGCAGGAGATGATAGCTGCAAAGCATTACTTTTGATTGCTTTTTCTTCCTTCTACTAAACAATGATCTAAAGCAACCGTCTTTCCTTCTTTCTTCTTTTTGCCTGCACGATTTGGTACTGCTCAATGTACCAAAAACTTCGCTTTGAGCTTTCTGGATTTTTGGACCTAAAATCGGCTTTGATTTGATGACCAAGCCAAGTCATTTCATCAAGCTTACATGCCACAACTTGGAAATCCACAGTCCCCACATCGGCTAATCTCAAATCCAGATTCAACGGATACCCATGACTTTTCGCACCCCTCAATTCGTAAGTATTCTGTGATGGATCCAGATTAGCATCATCGCATACGCGTTTCAGGATTTCGGAAAGCTGCGTTTGTGGATGAACGCGTAAAACCGTTTTCTGCTTCTGTGGTAAATCCACTTGGATACGAATGGACGGTTCAACGTGGACTGCCATTTTGGGCATTTGACTCCAAGGTTTGTCACCCGACAATGAACGTTTTGGTACTACTTCCAATGTGGTACAATTCAGAACACCGATAGGAGTGTTGGGTTTATAATGCAAATATCCAGGCGGCTTATCACTGGGCACTTTCAAGATCATTCCGCCCGCGTTCATGCCATTCTTGCTCGTAACATGGATCAATACATCCATCATTGGTGTGCTGTAATAAAAGTTTTCATGTGTACTTCTGGAGGAGTGACACAGGAAATGTGTCATATACTGATCAGCAATAATTTTTTATGATGTCATGAAATTGTGAGGGTCTGGTGATAAGAGATTGATGACCTTGCTTGCAGCAAGTGGTCAATGGCTTCACCATTGACATCAGCATGGCTGATTATCCCTTCCTGCCTGGCACTGACCTGCCATCGATATCCATCTGCACCACTTTCCCATTCGGCAAAATAACTGTAAAATTCATCGCAACACTTTTCCCAACATCTTCTGAAACGTTGCAGAATACCTGAGGCCAATTTTAGTGCATAAAAATCAGTCTCACTCTGATTTTTGTGGTCGTATAATTCGACATCACCGCATAACGCGGTGCATTTGGATTTGAATTCTTTATTAGCAATGCATGCCGTTTCTTGGCTATGCATCACGCATGATCCCAAATGCCAGGTCCTCTCTGTATGCTGAAAAACGGTTTTTCCATCTCTCATTGTATACGCACCTGTCGCATTTCTCCCCGCAAATAGCTATAATACGAATACAATAAAATTAATACGAAAATAGGGGATTGTTGACCCTTTGTGGCCTGAAATTCAATGGCCACCCCCCCAAGGCTATCATTCTAGACCATCTTTCAGGATGAAAACCCTTTTTATATATTGAATGGTCTAAATTTAGACCAAGGATCCAGTCTTTTTCTGGGGGAAAAATGGCTCTGCTTTTGAACCAGCATTATCACGTGGATGCACACGTAGTTTGCCTAGCATTTATCCAGGCAACTTCAATGGCTAGCTTTATTGGCTAGCCTTGATAAATATCTCACATTTTCCAAAGCTGAAACTAGAGCATCATAAAAACGTTGCTTCAATTCTTTGCGTGCTTTTATGCTCTTCGCAGCCGAGATTCCAAGCTGAGCATTCGAAATTTGATAGCACTCTATTGAATGGAATCTCATTCAGCTTATTCTGATGCAAAAGCCACTCGATAATCCACGCTGCAAATATATTGTGCTGACGTAATTTTATTCTTAGAATTCATTAAAATCCACAAGGTCTGAAATAGTTTTCAAGCATAGTTTTTTCATTCAGTGGCATACTGTAACCGCTGCATTTTTGAATATTCAAACCATCTCACAAGCATTTCTTACATAGAAATCCTACAGGAAATGAAGATATATTAGCTGTGCTTAATCCAAAACTCGCATTTATTTTGCTGTATGGTCAATAATCGATAAATTGATCACAATGATCGATTTCCTAAATATCGATTGCTGGTCGATTCTAACGTGATCACTGGATAGAGCATTATCGACTCTATCGGCGTGCATGTATAAATCATGATTATCGATTGATTAATGCCCTTGGGATGAGGTCCGAAAGTTCAGAATTTTATGCTATTTTTGGCTTCACTTTTTTGCATACCACGGCATACTGTAACCGCTAGAATCCAAAAATTTCAAACCCGCTCTCAAAAACTCTTCTTCAGCAAGAGCACTTTCAAATTTGATTGACTTCCCGCGGATCCTCAGGTTCAGTGCGCCACGAGGCTTGCAAGCTGCTTATATCACAACGAAATCGGTACAACACCTAGAAATCACGTTTTCCCAATAATTCTCGAAATTCTCTAATATTTGGTCAAGATTTTGTGGAAATAATTAATCATCGTCGTAAAATCGCGATTTTCGGGGTTCGGATCGATTTATTATCGTTGTTTTAAGTGGATTTTCGTTATTGGTAAGTGAACTTTTATGTTTATTTGCAAGTTTTCTTCATCGAAAAATGTGGAGGAGGCGTGGAATGACGAAATCCATGTTTTTCAGGCCCAATTATTCGGCTATTTCTCGTTCAACGTCGAATTTTCGAATCCAAGAAATAAAAGAGAATATACATCGAATCGACGGGGGAAATGACGACCGAGGAGGATGTTGTGGCCGATTACGAAGAATCGTTATCCGAATTGGTTCAAAACAGCAAACCCATCATCAACGTATTGACAATGTTGGCCAAGGATTATATTCCGCACGCGTCAAAGATCGTTCAAGTTATTGAAACGCATCTCCAAAAGGTTCTGAAGATTCCGAATTATTTTAGCATCACAAAAAATTCTCTCATACACCCAAATGGGTGTTGCTTTTTTTATTCTGGTCTTCCTGCTGAGGAATTTTTTATTGTTACTTTGATGTTTTTAATTGTGCATATTCCAATGTTAATTCTATTCAAATTTTATCAAAGCGCTGGAGACCCATTTGAGCATAATTTTGGGCATTAGGGTCTCTCTTTAGACCGTTGATATATCGTAATTTTTATTCGCCAAATGCGCAGCGCATATATTATCGCAATCGATTGATCGGTAATTATTTCCTCGTGCGCGAGGAGACCATAATAGAAAAAGTCGCCCATTGGGTTGTGACCCGATGGATGACTTTGTTTCATCCGAAATAAAATGCAAAATCTCTTTTGATTTAGGTACCGACCAATCAGAAGTTGTATACGATTTATTTGATCGATTCAATCGTCAAGAATACTTTGGTCGAATCGCCGGTATATCGGGATTTATTCAATAAGGATTTGGTGAAATTATTCGTACAGGTTTTCGAAAAGGTAAGCGTGCTGTGGCCAAAGGGTGATAGGGTCCTGGGCCCCTGGCCATGGGGCATTGCGGCCCCATTTTAAGCCCCCAGATCGACCCCGTTTCTTTTCAGGCCGACGAAGAAACTCGAGCGAAATTATTCAAAGTTCGCAGCTTATGGGTGGGAATATTCTCGCCGTCCAAATTGTACGCCATCGATATTAAAGTCCACGCCATCGATCCAGCGTGGCCGATACAAGAACCGAGCGAAACGACGACCGTTAATTCGAATCCCGGCAAAGTTCATTTGAATCCGGCGTTTTTCAATAAGGTAAGAAGAATTTTCGACGTTTGCATGTCTTGCGGAAGGTCCAGAATCCATGGGAGAGGAAATTGCGCAATGTTGCGCAATTATCCAAAATTCTTTAGAATTTGGTGAAATTCTGCTCCAAAATTTCCCAAGATTTGAGCCAGGGGGTATCCCTTTCATTCCTTTTGCATTCATTCCAAGATGCTGACCGATCTTTTTTCCAGAACAATCAACCGAGACCAGTGGACGCCGGTCGATCTTCCAATGGATCAACGAACGTGGCGAATTTGGAAGCCAGGCAGAGGGAATTACAAATGTTGGAACAGCGAAAGAGAGAACTTTTGGAAGACGAACTACGACGTCAAAATGTAAGTATTATTTTGGAACGTTGGGATCGGAGCCTGACCCGAAGGGTCTTGGCTGAACGCTGCAATTTTGCATACGAAATGGCCGAAATCTGTATAATCTCACTATTTCAGGCGAAGCGAAGTCAATCCGGCGGTTCTCACGTCCAATTGCAATCGGTGGTCACGATTCCAGCACCTCAGCAGAATTCTCGAGATCCACGTTTATCACGAGTCAACAACAGCGTCCAACAACAACGTCCATCCACTTCGTCCACGTCCGGCGGTGGACGCAGGAACACGGATAACGGATCGGGTCGTAGCGGATCGGCCGATATGAACGCGGATCGACGTCCGGATCATCGATCACAGCAAATATTTCACGACGTGGATTTACGGGCCAAAAGTAGTACGCCATCGTTGCCTCCGAAGAAACGAAAACCGCAATCGCCCGCCATCGATTCGGAACCAGATTCGCCGGCAAAAGAGAAGAGAAGGCGATCGGATGTGGCTGTGAAGCAGGAAATGTAAGTGGATTTTTTGAATAAGTTTGCCTTGGTGCAGGTGTGGACAAGTGGGGGGTTTTCATAGAAAAATGCATGCCTGACCCCCTCCCCCACCAAAAATTCAGGAAAGTTGCGCAATTAGTTTGAATTTTTGACGAAAGTTGCGCAATTTTGGCCAAATTTTTAAAAAATTTGGGCGGGAAATTCGAATTTCGCCCCCACCCGACCTTGTCCATATCTGCCTTGGTGAACTTATCCCACATTTTTTCAGAGGTTTTCCATTTGGCACCACCGAGGATCAGGATTTACGCTTTTCCTATCGAAATCAACAACCACCAGCCTCAAAGGTCAAGAAAGAAATCGTGGACGAGGAATCGACGCCGGCAGCATTGATCCCGGGCTTCGGCGAGAAATTATCGCAACGTCCAACATCGCCAGGAACCCAGGAAATATTTGCCGCCATCACGGCTGCGTCGTCATCCAACGTCCGATCGCCTCAACCGGATTTCACAACGTCGTTTGGATTGACGTCAGCAGCCACTGTGTCGTCATCGACCAACGTTCGGATTAGTATCGACGCTCCAGAATTACCGGATCGATCGTTGGGCGCGTTGATGGCCCACAGAGACACCATACTTCAACGTACGGAACAACAATTGGCCGACGGTCAAATCAGTCAACAACAATTCAACGATATTATGCGAGATTTCATGGCCGTGGACGAAGCGCGATTCGGACGATCCAAAGTGACGACGACTACGCAGATTTGGCAACCGGAATCCAATATGGAGGCCGCCATCGCAGCCGCAGCAACTGCGGCTCAAATGAGACCATCGATATCGGCGTCAGTGATCGGCAGTAATGTAGCGACTATCAATCAAGTATTGCCAGCGTCCGCAAGGGAGCCCACTGGTATGGATCCGATACCGGCCAATAATCGAATATTCGTGGATGGACGCGCCTACGAAGTCAGGTACATTGAGGATGTGGCCGTGATCGAAAGGAATGGATTACCGCATCGGATTTATTTCGTCGGAACGCCGCGCGATGTGGTCGTGGACGGGTATGCGCATACGCTATCGTTTGGAGAAACCAAAAGCATCACTATTGATGGTCAACCGCATGTGGTTCGATTCGGAGCGCCGTCCAAAGAATTGTATATGGGTAAGTGTATTCTTGGACTTTGCTCTATCTCTCCGAAATCAATCATGATTCCTTATTTCAGGTCCATTCCCATTTCGTGGATCATTCGGCGGCCCACCAATTCGAGCGACCATCAACGGTGTCCCGCACAAGATCCAATTATGCGGTCCACCGCCCGAAGTGAAAATCGATCCGGAACCAGCGCACGAATTGCTTCGATACATCAAGGAAAGCCATATGCCACGTAGCGGATTATCAGCCTACGATTATGGTCAACAACAAGCAGCTCCGAGTCGACGCCCAGTATTGGTCCCATCCGGACCAATTTCGAAATCGAAGCCGACTCAATCGACCGCGACGTTCTTATCGCAAAGTCAACAGCCGTCGTCGACTTATCCACCGACGCAAAGAATGTTCGACAACCAATTTCCGCAACGGCCACCGTTCATGCCGATCCAAACGCAGCCAACGACGTCGTCGCAACAGCAACCGAATATCGACGTGATGGATTTGTACGCGAAATTGGTCGGCACCGGGATCATTATGAATAAGCAACAACAGCAATTGCAACAAGAGCCACCGGTGCAAAGAACGGTGACGCCTCCCATACCGTCCGCGAATCGATTCGGAGACGACGAAGTTGTGGAACAACGACAATCGGAACCGGATTTGAAAGATTTCGCGCCCGGAGCGATGAAAGTGTAAGTGGAGAATTTGAAATTTTGAATGACTGTATTCTGATTGCTGTTTCAGGCGATACAAATCGGTCATCGATGCGTTGTATCAGCAGAAGATGCAATGCAGTACGTGCGGTATGCGATTCCCGGACGGCGATCGTCTCAAATACTCCAAGCATTTGGATTGGCATTTCAAACAAGGTCGACGCGATAAGGACAGGTCCAGTATTCGACCGTGGTATTTGAATGTTGACGTAAGTGAAATTTTCGATTCTTTTATGGCAGTGTTTGACTCACGTTCGATATTTTCAGGATTGGATCAGATTTGAAGAAGTGGCTGACGAGAATGCACCGAAAGGTGAGTCTGGATATTGATGATCAGATCGATCATCTGATATATCGATTTCTATTTCAGCGAAAAGCACGGTTTTCGAGAACGCTCAAAAAGATCAGCAACGCGTGGATGACAGCGGTCGCGTTATGGTAGTCTCCACGGATTCGGTCATCCCTGCGAGTGATGATAATCAGGTAAGCGTGATTGCGCAATCACTGGTTTGCACGCAATGGCACGCGCAAGCCTAAAATTGCGCAATTTATGCATCGCCTATTTTATGATTCGCAAACCCAGCTTTATTTTCAGGAATGTGCTGTATGCGGCGAGAAATTCGAACAGTTCTGGGACGAGGATGAAGAAGTTTGGAAGATGCGTAATGCGACAATGATCAGAGGAAAGGTATGTATGAAAATTCTTCTTCTGGCATTGAAATTACCCATTTTCATTTCAGGCATATCATCCATTATGTTATCAGGACGTTAGCAGCGTTGATGGCGAACCAGAGGTAAGGATTGCGCAATCTTGAGATTGCCAAATCCATTATCATTGCGCAATATTGATAGATTCCTTATTTCAGGTTTTACCACCGCCATCGTTCGCACCGTTACCGGAGGATTTTATGGCCAGTAATTCGAGCGGAGACGAGGGTAAGAATATTGAATGAAATTTTGAAAATTCTGGGAATATGTATGTCGAAGTTCTGATGGAAATTTATTCTTTATTTCAATATTTGATATGGTTATGTGATTTGGCGTAGCTTGAGATATGCGTATTGTATTCAGTTTTGATGATGATGATAGCTAGATATGATAAAGCTCTTATGGGCTAAAATAAACTTTCGCTGGCGTGTGTGGGGATAAATGGATTATCCTGGATTTGGGTGTTTTTCGGACATAATTCGGGATTCTTATTCGATGAATAAAAATTCGTGAAATTGCTGTATTGTTGGCTTGGTGATAAAAATAAAATGTCTGGGAAAATTCAACGGTTTCTTGTTGTCTTTTTGAAAACAGTGAAAGCTGTTGTATTTTGAATTGTGATCTTATGGATGTATGGTGTTGAAATATGACTTTTTAGGATGGCGTTGGATTTATTGACAGTTATTGTGGATGTGAATCCGTGTTGGTGGGGTCGGATCATGGAGGAGATGGGTGATAAAGAGGTAAGCATTGCATGGTTCTTGGACGGTCAGCGTCACTGACCTCGGTGGTGTGATGACCAGTGGTCAACCAACTCTATTGACCTAGTCATCAGACGTGACCAATGACTGCTTGGGTTGGCCTGTTGACCAATGGTCAAACAGCTCTATTGACCTGATCACCTCATTTCAGGGCGTTGTATTCAGTCGATCAATCGATGCGGTGGTAGCATATTGCGATGCATATCGATTATTGGGCACAACTAATAAGTTGATGGTCGTGGCTGCTGGTTGGGGATCAAGGTAAGTGCTATTCATTGCTTAGCCAGGGGTGACCTGGGGTCTGTCAGCCCTGTGGAAAGCCATGTGACCGCACATTGGTGCCATCACAGGCCCAAGCATCAATGCATGCATTGACATCATCCATATTTTCAGCACAGTCATTTATGCCAGCGATGAATCAGTGGCCTCAGCATCCATGCCGCAAGCGGAAGAAGGCAATTTCATACTGTATTTGAAAGGTCGATTGAAATCGTGCTTCATGGATATGTGCAATGAAAGTGCGACCACCAGAACGTTCAGGGAAACGCGATTAGCAGCACCGTTGGCTCAAGCATTATGCTGTAAGTATCAGTGATTTAGGATCATGCAAATTGCATGATCAGGGCTTATTATTGCTGATCAGCAATCTCTATGAGCAATCTGAACAGTTTGCATACAAGAATTCATGCATAATCTTGCTCATCATACTTCATGACTATCATCATGGTGATCAGTATTGATTTTTCAGATACTAATCGATTGCGCAAAGAGCACACACCAGTTCGTACAGTCAAATCGAGGATATTCATTATCAAAGTATCCGATGATACGACCACTCAGCATATGAGCTTGATGAACATATTCTTCACTGCTCAGAAACAGGTAAGCCTTATCAATCATATCATGAAAATGATCATAGCATGATCATTGCATGATCATGGCAAGATCATGATGCATGATCACTTCGATTTTATGGCTCTAATAGTCATCTTTTCAGCACGTTCTCATCGATTCATTAGTATTGCTTCGGGATTCAGCATTGATGCAGCAAGTAAGCAGCATTTGGTCTTGATTGGCAAGAGTGAAACCAGCTGATCATTTTAGGCATGCGATATCACTGGTGGCATATACAGCAAAGTCTCGGATCTCGGTACATTGATGGAATATTTGCTGGTGAGTACAGTGATCATGTCTGGTCACCTGGCCTGGCCTGTGATCATTTATAAGGGTCCCATAGGGACCCATGCATTTTCTTGACATGATACTCAACCATTCTTTTTTTCAGTGCCTATATCTGCCTGATCCGGATTTACGCTCCAAGCTGACGTTCCCATCCGGTGGAGATGTGGATTATCGACCAGCCTGCTTCTGTCATCAACAGCTGATTTCCATGGGATGGGTCTGTTCGGTTTGCTTATCTGGTAAGCATCGAATGCGCTTTGATGATCAGATTGCTGAAATGTGCCTTATTTCAGTGTTCTGCAAATTCAGTCCAATTTGCCCAACATGCCAAACGGTATTCAAATTTTTGCCTATGGTACCCAAAGGAAAGATGGTCAAGAAGAAAAAGGTCAAGTGACATTGATGATAAGAAAGATCTGAATATGAATGATCATGGAAAAAAAGTTATGCATATGATAATTGTGAATGGATAAGTGGAAGCGATGAAATGACTGACAAAATATAATTGTATCGGGTACTTTTGGCCAACGAATCATGCTCTATCACCTGCTGCTATTCAAATCGATATATCGGAAATCGGTATGTCTTATCAAGCCTGTAAATAATGATCAGATATCAAAATGTAGCTGATTTTTGGAATCTGCATGCTCACTTATCCCAGAAAATATGCATTTGGAGCATGAATCATATCGAAATCGATTTATCAATTTCCAACGTGGCTATCCTTTAGCACATGATCTTTGATGAGTGATTATTTTACAAGAAATGAAGCAAAATCACGCATATGGATATATTTTCCTATATAATCGAACATGCTCTATCGATTGGCGTCGTCAAAACTGATCGATCACGCTTGTATCAGAAATCGATATTTCTGATCAACTTTTGAAATATGAATCCTAGAGCACTACTGATGATACCATGATGATCAGCGTGTCAACCTATCCTGGAAAATATACTTTCAGTCCACCGATCACATAAATTACCGATTTTGAATTTTTCAAAACTGCCTATCCTTCACAGGATCATTGGTCGATGATATCTCTGTACAAAACGATGATAGATATGACATGCGGGTATATTTTCCTGGACAATCAAGCACGGGGAATCGATTGCTGTTGTCAAAATCATGCTATCACCTCCCTATCAGAAATCGATCATTTTGATCAAATCTCTAACTATCGATCATACGACGAAACAAACGTGATTTTTAGAATCAGCAAGATCATTTATCCAAGAAAATACGCATTTCATGCACTGATCACATGTATGTAAGAATTTCAAATTTTGAAATTGCCTATGCTTTAGCACATGATTTTCGATCGGTGATTTCAGAACACAGATGAAGATGCACAAGTTATGAGAAGATGATTTCATGGACAATCGATCATGCTGCATAAACTGATCATAGTCTGATCATTAAAAAATCAATAATTCAAAAAATCGATAATCTGATCAATTTGATCAATACTGATTTTACGCGAAAATACACATCACGATCGTGTTCAGCATGCTCTTCTGGACTAGAAAATGTTGCACGTGCATTGTTTCCGCTAATATTGCATCTATGATTTTCCCTTTATTTTGGTAATGAAGAATCTTGAATGAATAGAATTGAAGCAGCACAAGAGAATTTGTATACCTGTACAGTGTGGTTTGCAATATGGGTGTTTGCTGTTGTGGAGTACTTATTGTCACATGGATGGTCTGTCAAAGGCAGCACGCAAGAAACACTCGAGACTGTGACCAACGTTTTCTTTTTTCAAATAGAAAGGCGACAGCAAGGCGCATTTGTCATTGAGGAAAAAGTCATTCGACTCACAAGGGAATCCTCCTAAGTGCCATATTGCTATCGCGGCCAAACTTTCAGGAAATATAGAGTTGACTATGTAGAATCTCATGCCATA
>JAQIWJ010000932.1:0-14669 GCA_034695185.1 Discolaimus major
AAATCGACACCGACTGTTGCACTTCCAGAAAAATGGCGCCTCAAAACAGACAAAAATAAAATAAGGAATTTTTAGAAATAAATTTTATTTAATTTCTTCCAGTAAAGTAAATATTTCTCCTAATCAGCCATGATCAATCCAAGGATATTTCGATTAATTCGGTTGAGAATAGCAAAATCAGCTAATTGTCGTTGCTATGCTTCGTCGTCTTCAATAACGCCGACTTCGCCGAAGGAGAATATTTTAAAAATTGGCCGTGGACGTAAAGCGGCCGTTGCCGAAATTGTGAAGCAGAAGGATGAAAATTACACGGACAAACCCGAATATCCGCCGATCACTGCCCCATTTGGGCGTTACGATTTACAAGCTTTGAGATTCGAGAAGAAAGTAAGCACGATTATTGAATTTGCCAATATTTGCCAAGGGATTTGTCTCCCGGCCAGATTGTAAGCCTAAAAGATTCCTCTTTCTAGGAATTTGGCGAATTCGTAAAATCGCTTCCAACTGCTCAAGAGAAAATCTACACCGTTAATCCGTACGAACGCAGTTGGAATTGGTACGAACGAAAATGGCACAGGTAAAATTTTTCAATTCTTTGGTTGTCCCTTCTGTACACTGTAGCATTTATTTTTAGGGATTACATGCATCCAAAAGCGTTGCCCAGGGCAGTTTTCCGAGTCCATGCCATCCCGGAGCATTACAATTTATTGCCGTTCTATCAATTCATTACGAATACGCATTTCATCGATGGATTACCGTCCGATTTTCACGATCAGCAAAGGAATATTGATAGAGAATTAGAAGAATTCATAGTAAGCGGATTTTGAGGATTGAATTTCTTGAGATAATGCTCTCGTATTTTAGCCGCTCGCCGTGGAATTGATTCAGAATGAGCAAAGATCATACACGGATCGTCAATTCTCGTCGACGGATTACGTTTGCAATATTACGGATCAAATGGCCAATGCTGCTTGTTCGTTATTCGCATCGGATTTTCCTCATTTGGCCGAAGCGCAGGTACGCGTTTCTGTTTCGATATCATTGCTTTACTATATCCGATGCTTTTTCAGATGGCCCAAAACAATTCAGTCCAAGCGTTTTGGGTCCGCGGAGGATTTCGATCGCTTTATCCTGCCGACGATAAGAAGCCAACCAAATTCTTGGAGCCAGGAGAAGTTTATCCGACACTTTGGCACAAAGAAATACTGGGCGACGATCGAAGACGACAAGGCGAATTCGCGTTCTGCTTACGAGAACGAAGCAGCGTCTCGATTAGGAACAAATTGCCGTTGCCAGAGGTAAGCGATTTGCGTTTTTATCATACGCATGTACAAATGCGGCGTATTTGTAGGTATTGAAAATGGATGATCCATTATGTCGTACGCCTATTCCACCGTACGTCTACGCTCCATTGACGGTTGGATTATTACCGGATAAAACTGGACCGACGGAAATGACGCCAGGTACGTAATTTGGTTTTTGCTTGGACTTACAATCAGTTCGTGCATTTGCTTTCAGGATTCGAATGCGGCGACCAGTACGAATTCAATTCGTTGCAATTCTATCCGATCGACAACCTGATGTCCAATATGATGCGGTACAAGGGAGCGGATCCGAACGAATGCTACGACGAGTGTCTACGTTCCGCATCCATGATGCTATCGTTCGCTACGTTGATGGGACAAGCCCATTTCCTCGGTAAGTCGTTTGGAGATATTGCAAACGTGCATTCGTAATGAATGTCTCGTTTCAGGCTTCACTCAATACAACGATCTGACGTATCCGTTGACGACGCAAACGATTTTAACCGATGGTCAATATTGGCACTTCTCCGTCTACCAACTGAATTCGATATCGTTGGAAAGCGATTGGGACGAACCGAATTCGCCAACCAATCTCATATGGCATAGCGGTCCGATGAAATTGTACGATCGAGCGGAGACCGGCGCCGTTTTCCACGGCTTGAATACGGACGTTTTGAAGCTGCTATTGAAATTCATGCTACTCGAACCGAAACAACGTCCCGGATTACAAATGCGACCGTATCTGTTGGACAGAAGTACGACTACCGAGGATGAATTGAAGGCGGCCGAATTACGAGCGAAATCAGTGACCACATTGCGCGATCTGGACGATACGACTCATATTTACGCATTGAGAGATCATGATTGGTATATCAAAACGTACAAGAATAAGGATAGAAATAAGGAAGAATAATTTCTGAATTGCTTTTGCACTGTGAAATATATTGAATATATCCGCATTGGATTACATAAAATATAAAGACTATACGAAATATCAGAACGCATTTGAACAATAATCGGGACATAGAACGGCCACCACGAAATATCCAGAAATACATGATCATGAATATTGGGAACGTATCAATCATCGAATTCGATCATATGCCGCGTGATCGATTCATCTTTTATCGCTCAGAAGTTCCTTGCGAATCATTTCCCGGACCCAGCCGGCGAAATCCACTTCTTGTTTCGTGGCGTTTATAATGAAATGATGTCCCTGCAAATGAAACCGCTTTAGGCGCAGGAAGAATAAAATCTAGCATATTCTTACCAATAGCTTTTGCAGCGTAATCCTGTCTTGAATATTCTTCTTCAAACTGAAAGAAAAACGTTTATTACACCACGGGGAATTTCATGTGGAAACTGGTCGTTATGACCATGAAAACGAACATAGCTTACCATTTATCTACGAAATCGACGAAGTCGTCGCTCCATATGCCCCTGGGCAACGTCGGCGGAGGTTCGTTGACGATGTAATCTAGCAGCTCGAAAATAGCCATGGATACTTCTGGTGTAACTGGAATCGGTGGAACGCCTGAAAAAGAATGCATTTTAGCATACCACTCCTCCAGTAATATATGTAAAATCAAAACATACCTCCTGATTTGATTTTCGGCGACATGGCTTTCTTCTGTTCTTCCGTGAAAACGAGATCTTCCACTTTCCGGCCAAATATTCGTGCGTATTCTTCCGGAGTTGGTATTGGGATTGGGTATCTAGAAAAAGAATGCATACTCAGCATTTGTGATGAGATCAAACGCGAACGGATCTTACCTGCCAATGGCCATTTCAACCAATGATAACCCGTAGCTCCACACGTCCGCTTTCACATCATAATAGGCGCCGGTTAATCGTTCTGGCTGAAAATCAAGACCCTGGTAAATAATTCAGATTCTAAACACGAGAAATTTCAGTCTTACCGCCATGTATGATCTTGTACCAACGAAAGAATTCGCCATGCTGTTGATCAATTGGCCAGATACACCGAAATCGCATAACTTGATCTCGCCTTGGCTGTTGACCAAAATATTCGATGGTTTTACGTCTGCAAAAGAAATTGCTTTCAAAGGTCAGGAAACCACATGAAAATTCAAAGCCTTACCTCGATGAAGGATCTTCAATTCCTCTTTCAGATATTGCAAACCCGAGAGCACCTAAAACAGAAACGCTCTCAACACGACGATCAATTTCAGACTAAAAAGCCACGCTTACCGCGATGCTAACTTTGCCAAGAATATTTTCAGGAATGCGACCAGCCTTCTTTAGAATGATGTCCAGCGATAAGCCATCCTGAAAAACGGTTGTATTAGTAAAACATAAGCGCTGAATGCAGGTAAACTTACCATATACTCCATACATAAGGAAATCTCGCCATCCGAATAAAACGCTCCATAGAATCCGACAATATAAGGGCTGTTGCAATGGTGCAGAACTTTCAATTCTTTCATAATCTGGCTTCGAATGGTCGGTTTCACTTCGAGATGGATCAGCTGAAAGGAGAAATTTTTCAGCATAAACGCTGCGCCTGACAAGCATTGATATCCATTCCCTTGGCAAGAATAACATATCTTACCTTGCGTGCCATAATTATTCCGGAAGGTTTATGACGAACTTTCATGACGACACCGCCGTTTCCATAACCAAGCTCGCATATTTTCTCCAATTCCTCGCCGCTCAATTCTCCGATCTGAAATATCACTCGCATTTTTCTGGAGTCCAGAATTAAACAGATTTATAATTACCTGCTGCTTCGCATTTTGCCATTGCTGCATTCGTTCAGCTTGTTCTCCGGTAACGGCCAAAGTTTTCAATTGCTCAACTAACGTCGAAGGGCTTCCGTCAGGGATCACTTCCGAATTTACAGCACTGGTCGCCGGAAGTCTGAAAATAAAATCGATTTTAGCAAAAGCCATGAGATAATATAAAATTACTTACTTCGGTGCAGTTGGATCCTCGGAAACTGTAGGCGGTAGCGTTAATCCTTTAATATTGCGAACTTTGTTGGCCATGGTCGATTGGATTCACTGGCAAGTGGGAAAGGAATTTCCAAATGGCGACGAATAGGCCTGAAAATGAATCCTTAGAATGGTATCCTTGATCGGAGATAAAAATCAAGCTCCTCACCTGAATTTCTGGAGACACGAGAAAGAATTTCCAGATGATATTATACACAAATCTTTGACAGAAAACCGTCAAAGCCAGAAAAAGAAAATGGGAATTTCGACAAATTTTCCAAGAATTCTTTTCCCAAATAAGGAGTTGCATAATCGCGCACAGCTCGACTGCTTACCGCAACGCATCATCGATGTCTGCTACGAGCCGCCTGTCGTGCTGGAATTCTAGAATTCCGAGAATTTTGATAAAATTCCCCAAATCCATTTTCTTATCATTAAAATGGCTAAAGTCGATGCGAAAGTTGTACTTCTCGGCAAAGAATACGGTGGAAAGACTAGTTTAATCGAGAGGTTCCTTCACGGTCGATTTTGCGGCGATGAAGTTCCATATCAAAATACCATCGGAGCCGGTTACGGCGCTAAACGATTGGACGTTTTCGGACGGCATATTTTCCTCGGTATTTGGGATACGGCCGGAAGTGAACGTTATCAAGCTATGTCCAAGATTTATTATCGCGGTGCATGGGCGGCCGTCGTATGTTACGATTTGACGGATATTCTCAGCTGGGAGAAAGCTCAGTTTTGGGTACGCGAATTACGGCAGAACGAACCGAATTGTCGAATTTATTTCTGCGGTACCAAATTGGATTTATTGGAGAAAGATCCGACGCTCCGGAAAGTGGACACCACGATGGTGATCGATTTCGCTTGTACATTGGTACCCGAATCAACGTCGGTGGCGGATAATTTATCCAAAGTCTTCGAAACGTCGAGCAAAACCGGCGAAGGGGTTCGAGAAGTTTTCATGCAAATCGCCAAGGATCACGTGAAAGAAAGGAAAGAACGACCGTCGCCGATGCCGTGGAGCGATTCCGAAACCCCGTTCAATCTTCAGAACGAGTCGACGATCAGGAACGATAAATCGTGCAAATGCTAGACTCCGGATATTATGGACAGTATCATCATCGGTTTCCGGTTACGGTCTTCGGATATTTTACATTGACCAAATTCAATTAATCGTTGGCTATTACGTAGTTGCGTGTTTATTTGTGCTGGGTATATTTATTACTGCTGGGTCGGCGTGCTCTCTAGTCTGTATTAGCGCAGGTTATGTACAAGTAAAATATGCAGGGAAAATTCTGGTTTATAGTTGCTTGTATTGGTATCCGCCAATTATCTTTGACTATTTTCCACTGTTTTTTTGCATAATGATGTCTCTTCTTGCAGATGCAGTCATCGTGCAGACGGGCCAAGATTATTTGGAATTGCTATCACCGATACCATCGTCAGAGCCATCAATTTCGATCACTTGCCATCGGGACCGTTCAAAATCCGATTTATTATCGACCATTGATTAGAACGCTGTAAGTGTTGAATTTTTCCCTCTGATGTTGAATGCGGATCGAGTTTTATCTATTTCAGTCATTCCTTTCAATCTCGTCGGACGGACATTTCACCAATGGCTGTCTTGGACGATACCGCGGATCATGGTTCGGATCAAGTTGGCATCGATCAATCGGCTTCAACCGCAAATCTTCCCAGAACCGAATCGCATTATTTTTACCGATGGGCGGCGATCGATTTGGAAGCGATTCAAACGGACGATATTCAAGAAAACATCCGGCCAGCCCTGGATGAACTTCAGCGTCTACAGTATACCACGCGTGAAAGAACCGAGTCGGTGATTGGTCAACTGCAGCGTCTCCTGACCGGCCGAACTCATCAGGAATTACTGCAATTATTACCCGCCGTGAATTTACTGCCAAATCGATGGAATTCAACGACTTCCGACCATCGTGAATTGCGTCATATTGCGTTATTCATCAATGATCTCGTCGCCAAGGAATTATCGATCGATCAGCTCAAGAACGCGACGAATGATCAACGAATTACTATTCTGAATACGTGCACGAATTTTGCAAACCCATCGACGCCTCGATCCCGTATTATTACTTCCCATCTTATTCGGATTTTGGGCGAAAATTGCTTCACCTTATCCGACCAGCATCTTGTGCATTTATTATTCGCCATCGGATTACATCGGATTATGCCCGCGTCAATTGCGTTGAGATTGGAGAACGAATTGATCAAGCGATATTCGAGATTAACTATTCAACAGCTCTTGGTCGGAGCGTTCGCATTTTATCGAACTGACACCGAATTCGATGGTCGACGGATATTGGATGTAATTGTACAACAGCATTCGTCATTATTCAAGGTCGACGCCGGCGGTTATGGTCTGTGCATGATTGCGAAATTATTGAAATTGAACTCTCAATTCGAACAGAATTCATCGATTCCCGAATTGGCCAGGGATTTGATCGGCAAACCCGTGTCGACGTATTCGTTGTATTATTGGTCGCATTTCGCGTCCGCCTGTCGAGAAATGCGATATTATCACCCGGAATTGGCGGAGAAGATGTTGGCCAAGATGATCACCGAATTGGATCGATTACGACTGAAAGACGTCGTGTTGATATTGAATTATTTGACGTTGGTCAATCATCCGATGAAAGTCAGCGTTTTGGCAACGATTGTCGAATATTTGAGGCGAACTTGGATTGGAGATTGGAAGCAATTACCGGTGAGAGCATTGCACGCTCTTTCGCTCAAAGATATTTATCCGCTGGATCTGATTTCGAATATTCTCGACCCGGATTATTTGAGCGAATTTCCGTGTAAGTACCTGGTTTTCTGTCCTAAGTTGGATGACCCCCAGGGTTCCAATTTTAGCACGAAGGAAGGCCATGGAACGGTTGCCAGCAAGAGCGTGGTTCTGGCTGGATTGTAGCGTTGCTATCGAGAGACCCGATTACGTTGGTCATCGATTGGACGTATCATTATTTGAGAGATCGGATATTGCTGCGTTGTTGGACGTAAGTATTGTCCATGCGTGGAATGCTGAGCAAGATCATCAAAATCTCTTTTCAGGATGCAATCTTGATCCAGCCATTGGGGTCGTCGATATCCAATTTACACATGGCTCATATCTCCGTGGCGGCTCATATGATTCAATTGGCGCTCGGGTGCGATGATCAATGCATATTTCAAGGATTGATACTGCCTCATTCGCCTTTACCAGGTAAGACATGGTATTTATCATATTGCAGATAATAATGCGTTGATTTTGGGAATTCTGGTGAAGTTCAAGAACGGCAAGCCGGTTCATGTCCACGTCGATCAGTCTATTCGTAATATCAAGCACAATGACGTGAAAGTCCCCAATGGGCAGCAATGGTAAGAATTATGGTAGCTTCTCATATGCTAATATGACAGAAGATTCTGTTTAGGATCGCGGTGCTACTCCAGAATGAATGCAGTTGCAAATGGCAATCGACGCAATTCGTTGGTAATCATTTGGCTTATCAACGTCAATTGGAAAAGCTCGGTTATAAAGTATTGATCGTAAGTCGTGTGTCACTTTTGAAATTGGCCTACTGATCATGCGCCCGATTTTAGGTTCATCACCAATCGTTGCCGAAGAAGCCGACAACCGCTGGTGTCAAACGGTTCGATCACGTCTTCCGATCAGTTACGGAGAAGCCAAGTATCTCGAGATTTCATTATTAGATCCTGTATCCTGGAGATTAGGTATTGATCTTTTATTGGCTATGTTTTGGATAGTCGATTAAAATGCTGGCATAATCTGCCTCGAGTTTATCATAATCCAGGTTTTTATACCTGTACTTTTGGATGATTATTTCGCGTACATTTCAAATATGTATGTACCAGTTTTTAGGGTGCCCGATCTTGCCACGATCCCGAATCATGGACGTATCGCCGCCGATTATCATTCCGGACAATTTCACTGGTTATCCATTGACCTCGTTTCACATACCGGCGTATTACGAGAGCGATTTGGAATACTTATTGATTCCGCAAGGATTGGTGGACGATCGAACGAGGAAATTAGCCGAATTGATTCACACTCGTCTGGGCGATAAACCGTTGGTGGCCTTGTGCGTATTGAAAGGAGCGTTCCGTTTCTACAATTCATTAACCGATCATCTGCTGGAATTGCGTCGTTCGAAACCGGCCGAGAAAGGAAAGACTTATCATCCGATTCACTACGATTTCCTGCGTCTGAAAAGTTACGCCAACGACGGTTCGACCGATGATATTCAAGTGATCGGTTCGAATTCATTGAAACAATTGAAAGGGAAACACGTTCTCGTCGTGGAGGATATCATCGATACGGGATTGACCATGAAGAAATTATCGGCCATGTTGAAAGATGAACAACCGGCGTCCATAAGCGTGGCTACTCTATTATTGAAACGTACCAATCGTCGTCCACAGGATGTGGGCGGTTTTCGTCCAGATTACGTCGGTTTCGAGATCCCGGATCGATTCGTGGTCGGTTACGGGTTGGATTACAACGATATGTTTCGAGATATGAATCATATCTGCGTCATCAATTCGGCCGCCGTCAAGAAGTACAAGGAGCATTGAATTCGGGTGATAATTTAGAGTACAGGTAGGGCGATGATTTTTAGCAATAGTATTTCATGATTAGGGGGCAGGGTGAAAAATGATAGTGATTACATGTTTTGATTCGATCGATTTGATATACTCGGTGCATAGATTTTATGCGTGAATGCTGATTCAATAGTTCGATTATGCGATTTTAAAACAATCAATCGGTTGCGAATTGGATTGCGCAATATGTCGCAGGCCGAATGTAGCTGATCGAAATCCAGAATGCGGATCAAGAAATTTGGGGGGAGGTTGAATGTCGAGGACGCTCTTTCGAACGGTAGCGTCCATTTCTCTCGATCACGCGTATTTATGAAGCTGATCATTTTGATCGACTTATCGATTTTGAGTGATCGATGAAGTTTGATGGCAGAATCGGATAAAGCATGATTGATAATGTATAAAAACACGGTTTCCGGCCTTTTGCGATGCGATTTTTTGCTTCATGGAAATGCCAGAAGGAATTCAGGTTTGACTATTCTGACCCATTCTTGGTAAGATATGCTGGAGGATCGGCAATTTCGAATTTTGAAATTCTTAATACGAGTGATAAATGAAGGAAACGTGCATTTTCTAGGACAGGTCGACGAAATGATTCTAAAAATCACACTTATTTCATCATACGATCGATATTTAGAGATTTGATCAGTATGATCGATTTCTGATAGGGAGGCGATAGCTTAATTTTGACTTCACCAATCGGTTCTCGGTGCTCGATTATCCAGGAAATCGCACTCGCACGACATCTCTGGCTTCATGCTGTATCAAAATATCACTGATCAGTGATCGTATGCAAAGCATAGGCAAAATTCAAATTTTCAAAATCGGTAATTTGGGTAATAGGCGTACTGAAACAATATTTCCTGGGATAATTTGACATGCTGATCATCGTGCTGTCATTAGTTTTACCGTATTTGCAAAATTGATCAAAAAATCGATTTCTGATACAAGTTTGATCGATCGATTTTTCGAAGCTAAAACAGTTGCGGATGTTTGTGAATTCGATCTAGACCGTCTGTGCTTTGCAATTTCAACACGTGGCCAGCCGTGCCATTTATAAAAGGCTAATAGAAATTGGCATTCAAGAAAGCGATGAATGATGAATCGTAGTCATATGCTTAGAAACTCTGGGCTCGAATCACGAGCTTTCTCGTAAACATCTTGGCGAGAAAGTGGTCTTCTCAAGAAAGTTAGAAAGCTTCCGAAGAAGCTAGTCAAAACTTTCGCTTTGCTCGAAATGAATTCCGTACACATTTTATTGGCTCTATTCGTGTGCTGGGCTTTATCCGATAAGCCACCGATCCCGCCTCCGTTCTGGTGCGATCACGCATCGATATCGGAGAAGATGGGCGTGACGGAGAAATGTCAAGCGTACAATACGAGCGCGTTGGGTCGGAAATTGAAAGTGACGCTTTTATACGAGACATTATGCGGCGATTGTCAACGAGTGATCAAAGACGTACTGTATCCGAACGTGTGGAAATACGCTCGCGATTTCGTGGATTTAGAATTCATCCCGTACGGTAACGCTCGTCATACCAGCGAGAACGGTTCGTACGAAATCTCCTGCCAACACGGACCGGTCGAATGTAAATTGAATAAATTACATTCGTGCGCAATTCATACGTTGGTCGACGTCGCGCGTTGGTTCCCGTTCATCTATTGTATGGAAGTGGCCATTAGCGGTGGTCAAGATCCGGACGAAGCCACAAAACAATGTTATAATCAATTACAAATCAAACCGAGCGAGCAGAAGAAAATCACCGATTGTACGCAAGGCCCGCAGGGTGATCAATTGCAAAAACAAGCGGCCGAACGCACGGAGAACGTGAAACCGGATTCGCACGAATTCGTCCCGTGGATTCTGATCAACGATATCAGTTTGAAAGGGGCGCAAATTTATCAAAACGTCCTCTTGGAAGCCGCTTGTACTTGGTACAGGGCCGAGAAAATGCCCGACGTGTGTCAGCAAATCATGCGTTCTTTGCATCAGAACAAATGTACGCGTTGAAAATTTCCATGTGAATTTTGGGGGGTTTTTGAATGATAATTTATTCAATGGGGCTACATCGATTATCCCAGAAAAGATGCTTTTATTGCATCTAGCAAATTATCGGTTTGGAAGTTTCGAATCTTGCCTATACTTGTGGGTCAATGATATTTTTGTACAGAATGAAGCTAAATATGGCGTGTGGGCATATTTTCCGGTATAATCAGGTACGAGGAATCGATCGGCGTTGCCAAAATCACGCTGCGATCTCTGTATCGGAAATCGATCATTTTGATCAAATCCCCAAATATCGATCACACCGCAAAATAAACGTGATTTTTAAAATCAGCACGTCACCGCGTGCCAGAAAATGTGCATTTCGTGCACTCAGCAGTTTGTATTTCAAAACCTCAAATTTTGAGATTGCCAGACATCACTCCAATGTTTCACAAGTATGGCAGGATTACTGTAGTTACAAATACTGGATACATAAATTAACAGTGAACATCGATAAAAAATAACATGATCAGAGATTAAGAACGCGATAATGCAGGACAAATTCCGTCCGGTTTCCCAGGACACGCGATGGATAAATCTCGTTCGAGTAAATGCCCATTATCGTAGATATGCAATTTCTTGACGAACGGATTATACGAGAGCATGGTGGTTTTATTATATTCATTATACCACCATCCGATATTTACGGTGGCCGATCGATGCCTGAATAAATCGTAGGCAACCGTGACGCGCGTTTTCCATTGCGTCGTACTGGCCAAAACGTACATGACCCCGCACGTGACCCATGTATCGCCGATTTTCGTATGATCGAAACGGGTTAAATTCTGTACGCGAATCAAACGCATGGTTTTCGGATGTAAACGAGCCACGCTCAGTATTCGAATTTTCTCGTAATGAAAAAACGCCCATATACCGTTCTCGTCGGCGGCCAGATCGAAATAGCTACCTGATTCTTTGCCGTACAAATATTCGCCTCCTCGATACGCGGCGCCCGGGATACGAGTTTGGGAGGTGATTATTTTCGTACGCAAATCGTATCGAACGATTATGGGCATACCGGCGCGTTGAAATATGAACGAACCGTTGTAAATCAGATGATTCGTACCGTCGTACATTTCGGGTAATTCGTAAAACGCCGAGACGGCCGTATCTTTCGTGCCGCTTTCGATCAAATCACCAGCCGAGGCGTATTCGTGCAAGAACTGAAACGGGGCGTACTGTAACCGATGGGACCGCAAGTGCTTGACCATTGGTCAAGGCACACGGTGCTTCTGCTGGACAAGCTGATCAGCCATTCGTACGATCCCTGCACGCCTGAGCCACAATGCATGCTTATCGAGGCATACTGTAACCGCTCAAGGTGCACCTCAATGCATGCTTATTGGGGCATACTGTAACCGCTCAAGGTGCACCTCAATGCGTGCTTATTGGGGCATACTGTAACCGCTCAAGGTGCACCTCAATGCATGCTTATTGGGGCATACTGTAACCGCTCAAGGCACGCATCAATACCTTTCCAGAGAAATGTTCAGTCACCCAACGTTTATCCGCATCGAAATCTTCTCTGGGCGATGCGTCTTGCATCCACGATCCATAAAACGTATGACGTTGTCCCATCAATACTGCATCACTGATTTGATTTATGTAACATTCTGAAACGAATTCGATTTTTTTATGATCAAAATTTTTCATTGCTGACCAGTGGTCAGCATTTGCATGCATACTTTCTCGCTTTCGTTTTTTCCGGCCCAATCCTTTCGGACGTTTTGGTGGCATAATTTGCACATCCGGTGGAAAAGCAGGCGACGTCGATTGGTCGTGTTCATAAATATGATTGGCATTCAATTCAATGCTTCCTGATGAAGGGCCTGAAAAATGCACGCATTCACGCTGAATGCCTCTTATCGATTGATCAGTGATCAATCGATTTGATCAATCGATTGATCAACAGCTGTTCACCTGTTGCACTGACAGCACGTTGACTTTGATGTTGCGTTTGTGACGGATCCGCATCTTCTGCGGGCAGTGATATTTGCGAATCCAAATCCCCTGAAAGGCGGCTACAGTAATCCTTTCTATCCTGGGATCACTCATCTCACTTTGACCTCCGCTTCGAGGATTCTTATTCGCGCAATATTGCTGTGTACTGACGCAAAAATCTTCCAGCGTGGACAGCTAAATGTACACTTTATGCAATATTCGGGCATACTGTAGCTTTTTGGTTAGCTTACGGAGATTTTCGTGATCGACGGGAATACGACCGACGATGATCCGTCGGATGTTTGTAGAAGAAACCGTTCGTCGTCTTTCGTGATTATGGTCCATTTAGTGGATCCGAAGTTGAAAATAGAACCGTCGTTTATTAATCGTTGAAATTCTTCGTCCGCTCGTTTCGTCCTGGCTTTCTCGTCCGCATTCTCGACGGATACGCGATCGGACGTTTTCTCGTTCACCAATTCTTCCAAACGACGTAAATCGCGAAATAAAACCGCGATACACGAGACGCAAATTACGAGTAGCATGAACGAGAACGCGTGTAAAAGTATTGAGAAAGTTTTCACGCGTAATTTACCATTGTTCGCTTGCGTAGCTGATCGGAGCATGATTTTTGAGTAGATGAAAACTTGATCACCGTTTTCGTGAATATCACAAAACTAGGATATATTAGAGCCTATTTTCCACGGCTCGTTCGTCCGAGGGAGGGGGAAAATGATTGGTCGTTATGTATACGTCATTCTCATTCGTCCACCTGAATATGACAGGTATAAAATTATCAGCCCAAATGAATGAGTGCCAAAAGCGGAAACTTCTCGCGCCAGCCTTTGGGTGCACTGGACAAGCAAGGCCGCTGCTTAGATGCCGAATCAATAGACCGATCTAAAGAGAAGCTGGGAAAACGGAATTGGCATTCGTCGAATTAACGCTCAATTAAGCCTCTTAATGAATATACGCGTCTCAATTTTCAATCTCAAGACGTAATTTCCCGGACACTGTAGGCCAATTTCGGGCCAGGAGGACACGAATCGGCACGTCTGGAAAATGGCATTGCATAACACCAGATGCATTTAGCACATTTTGAAGAAGAAGGAAAAACAACGTGTAGGAGGCATATTTTTAGTGAAATTCACTCAACTAGCTTCATCAAAGTTTGACAAAAATCTTCAAGAACAGCGTGTAGAAAATAAGCTTAGTTTATTCCGCATCAAAATAAGAGGATTTCGCAATCAGAAATGTACACAGTGATAAAAGGAAAGCAGAGAAAGCTTGTGCATAATAAACGGGAGCAAAAGAAGGAAGCTCTTCAAATGCGATGATTGCATTTTTTTGCCATCTTTGGCCATTGATTATTCATATCCAGTACTATTCGAAAAGCGGCCGCCATTGAAGAATGCATTGATTTCTGCTACTGTTTGCATACCCCATGAAAAAAGATCACGAGCATTCTTGATACAGTTTATTGCGGAATGAAAAATAACTAAGCAATGTGTATTTATCACATTCTAATTTGTATGCACGGCAAGATTGCTGATTGAATTTGCATATTCGGATGCCAGATGATCAGAAACTCATTAGACGTATATTTTTTATGCCATCAGAAATATGCATAATTTAAAAAATCGATACTTGTAACTGAGTTCGTCAATATTGATCGGACATCAAAACGAATGTGATTTTTGGAATCAGCATACTTACGAGGGAAGGTTCCCAGGTGTCAATTTGCTATTGCGGAAAAATGAAGCTCAAATGGTAGAGCTCACCTTGTTTCAT
>JAQIWJ010000933.1:0-14657 GCA_034695185.1 Discolaimus major
AAATCAAGGCAAAAATTCATTTCCTTCAACATAAATTAAAACGTTTTAGATGATCTTCTGTTGCTAAATGATTAGAACGCAACCCATACCCGCGCTTTTCAAAGTCGACCCAAACCCGACCCACAACCCACCTTGCGGGGCGGGTTTGCGGGGCGGGTGCGGGTTTTGGGTACCCAGTTTCGACCTGGCATATGACATTGCTACTTGCAGTAATGTGCAATATGCGTCAAATGTTCCAAATATGCTTATTGCATATTTTAAGATTGTGCGCAAACATTTTGAAGCATCTCCCTAGCGGGGAAACTGTGGAAGATTGCATACCGGATAGCTGAACTTTGAGGATTATTCACCTTTGCTAAGCTGCAATGGCGCTACAAGCGCCAAAATGCCTATTATTATTAGAAATTCGAGGATAGACTAAATGTGCACATTTGGTGCACTTTGATGGTGGCAAAGATGGACGATTTACTCGCAAAGTAGATTGTAACTGAACGATGATGTGCCACATATTGAACAGGATGTTGCTGTTACCCCGCTTGAGTATGATGGTACTTTAAATGTCGATAGATTTCATAAAAACAAAATCTCAATATGGTATGATTAGTGATAATGATGGGATAATTCATCCGAATGGCCACGTCCACACTGGAAATACCTGAACCTGGATTAACACTGCACGTTGACCATGCACGCGGCCTACCACATCGTACTGTAGTAAGTGGGCATTATCACTATACAACGAAGAATCCAAACCATGAGGCATGTAATAAGTATTTATGTTTTGAATCTATTCTGTCATACTTCCTTCACTGCTGTGCAATACGAATCATACCAACTAATGAAAATGTTGACTTTATTATCAAACGTTTCATGATCAAAATTGAGGGAATTGATTGTTGAGATGGAGAGTATATTACCAAGTGATCGACCCGAATTTCAATGGAATGCTGTATTCTGGACCATGCAGATTCTTTTCAGTATTGAAGACAAACTTTTAGTGGATTCAACACAAACAATTTAGCAATTCTTTACAAGATGTCCAAATTTGCAGTCAGTTATATAATACAAGTGCAATCACAAATCAGTATTGGATGAAATCGATTCATTTTGGCACATGAATCTGGGGAACTGATCATTACAGATAAACATAATCGTACGCATAAGATTAATCATGAAAATCACATCATCATGATTAAGCCTGGAAGTACATGAATTTCTGGAAAGCTTAGATAACGAAGTTCGCGATCAATGTCAGTTAGAATCAGGAATTTCAACTAGGTAACATTGCATTGCACTGCAATAGTTCCTTGGATTGTCCGATCTTCAAATTCTAAAGTGATCCATTCTACCTAACAATTCGAGAACCTGTCCATTAATCCTGCCATTGTGTCTGCGACCTTGGTCAGTGTGGTCAATGACTATCTAAAATTGCGCAATTTGGAAATTCTGGCATTGAGTAATAATATTGGACATACAGAGACAACTGTTAACCTGGGGTTGTTTTTAGGATCCAATAACAAGAATCGCCTGGTTATAGCAATGGAAAATTGAATTGCAATTCTGGCAAGCAAAACAAATTCGCAGGATTTCATCTGACACTAATGAGGGAACATTCCCAAGTGATGACCCACTTGGCAAAGTAAAAATCGCAGGCACAATAGAATATAAAGATGTCATCAATACTGCAAAATTATTTTTTGTGAAGGCTTCTTGGTTGACCATTAAATGGCCATATAGTTATAAAGTGACCACAAAAATCATTTCTTGTTTTAATGTTGCATATGATGACACAATAAATGAAAACTGACTTGATGCCGATCAATAATCTGCCATTCAATCAATTCTGTAGCTTACTCGCTGGTAAGTAAACTAACTTTGAAGATTTGCTGACTATGATCAAAGTTTAGTCAATAAATCGTCAACCAAAATAGTAAAATTGGTGATTTTCTTATTAGTCATGAAAAAATCATGGACAAACTTCTTTAAATTTTGCCTCGTTTGTACAGAATTTTAGCATCCAAATGCCTTTTTGAAGTTTTCTTGAAACATTTCATAATTCGCGCGTTTCGTGCCACTGCTTATGTCAAGACGCGCCCATTGCTGCTTATATCAATTTTCGTCAGAAATTCGACTGTGCGTTTCGTCGATATTTCGTCTTGTAGTCGTCTGTTTTTGTTCATTGTCGTTTTTCATGAAATTCTTGATCAGTTGTTCACGCGATGGTAATTGTCATATAGTGTCTAATTGTTTTCTGAACCCTCTGCCAATATATATTTTGGAATATTATCCTGTAATTCAATTTTTGAAATACGCAAGAAAAGTTTAGATTATTGGATACATTAGATCATTTAAGTATTATTGCAAAGCCAACTCTGGGAATCCACAGGTAAGAATGATAGTGCGGAACTAGATGTTTGATCTGAAGTCAGACAAATGCTGATCACTGGTTCGAAATTTGGGATAACAAATCAGCTGTAATGCTTGGTTAGTAAGTAAACATAAAATTAGCCAGTATTTTAACTAAAATATGATTGCATTATTTGAGCATTGACACTAAGTTTAAGGTTGATGAAAAATGACTACAATTATCGTCAGAATCCACGAGGAAACATTTGCTTCAAATTCTGGAGTCAAACATATTGAACATGTTCCATTTTCAGGCTTGCGTAATAACACCGCTGATTATGGACAAGCAGATTATTTCTTATCACAAAACACTCAATCAATCTTGTTGAAATGCAGAAACGCTACTCAGATTGATGGATCACTAATTCCTGTACAGAAAAATGAAGCAAAGAAAGATAAAATGGTGCTAATGCTCATTGTGGTCCAGTTGGACATAGCAAGTTACTTAATTTCAAAATGCCACTAATTATTTAGTATTGCCATTGGAAAAAACATCTTTTCCAATAGTTGTCAATTTCAGATGTATTTAAACAATGCGAATGAGGGATAATTCAAACGAAGTGGATCAACTGAAGGCACATGAATATTTCAATTTGAAAGACAGTGATTTTAGAGTCGGACATTCATACGCTACTATGTCAAAGTGAAGGTTATCACCACTGTATACGATCTGCCAGCATCAGCTAGTATATGGAATGTAATACAATTCAATCATAAAACGACAACAGTTTAATTAGCATACTCATTCATAAGCAATACGCAATCATTGATTGCAGTGACCGTGTCTTGCGATTCAATGTGATGGCCGTTTTTCGATCAATTATCAACTGGCAGCTGGATTAGTCATCACATGGAGCAGACATCATGGATTAATCTCATCAGTTCGCAGCAATTTCAAAACTGGTTATAACGGAATAATTCATTTTCGCTGAAATGGGCTTGAGTGAGCTTATTTGGCTTTATTCACAGCAAACTTATTAGGTAAGGGTGCGCATGTCTGGACTGGATGCAGCGATAAGTGGAGTTACACTCTTATCTTAATTCTACATATCAATTGGTTCTTTGCATTCATGATTAATAATAATATTGAGCACAGCTTCTGGTAGTTCCAAGCGATTTATGGGACAAACGCCAATATCAAGTAGGAAACTTTATCGCATTAGCGATAACTTAGAACTAATTACGTTGCTGGAACAAACCTAATGGCAATGTGTGAATTATGCGCCTTTGATCGAATTGTCGCCTTCAAGAAGGTCGTAATTTTCAATGATCATCAACTGAAACATCTATTGGAAACGAGTTTAGGCGATGATTTCGATATTTGAGTGGAGTAACCATCTGAACTGGATATTGTGATACAGTATAGGCAGAATTGTTATCACCGATTGCATTTCAATAGAAAAGTGAGCTTTACCCACAATATGTAACAAGTGATGTAATGGCATAGGAGACCTGTAGCAAGTCATTGATGGTGCAGGTATGGTCTCGAAGTGAGCCGATCAGTAGTCACACGAATATTGAAAAAAGAAAAACCGATCGAAATGGCGTTACGCCCCAAATTGAAAGCGACGTGAGAAGAAACAAGCTCGTTCCACGAAAAGACTTAAAAAGACAGACAGAATCGCCAGCTTCTGGCAGTAGCTAAAATGACAAGGAAAATACACCACCTCGAATGTCGATTTCGACGATTGATGATTGCGTTGACTCACTTTACACGGTACATTGTTTATTCATGGCGTCAGGAAAAATTCATTCGTCTTAATTTACGCTGGCGTTGATCGGTTCTAAAGGTTTTGTAAGAGATCACAAAAATTTCATTGATACTTGTACAGGCCTGAGTAGATCTTCAAGCAAAAATGGACGATCGAAATTCATTCATCAATAATGTAGGAATTTCCTCGTTGAAAAGAAAGGAAGTCGGTCTGTAGTTTTTCAAATGGATCGTCTCTGTTGATTATCGGACCGCCAGTCATAGTTTCGGTTGTACGTAGCGTAGGAAGGTTTGCTGAATAAGATACCGTAACCACACTCATAAGCATGTTGACTTTTTGCCTGGTGAAAATGCTAAAATTATCCTTGTGTGTAAAATGCATTGCAATCTGATATCGCATGAAATTGCTAAATAAGTCCAACGGTTTTCAACGTTGATCAACATCTATCGCATCATGGTTATCCACCGTGGCCAAATATCTGTTGCCTGAGGATTTGGTAGTAGATCATGTATGAGAGTCCTTATATACGATTGTTGTTGATGTTGGCATGGAATGTAAGCAATAATGTTTACATTTTTCAATTAATTTCAAGAAGAAATGCGTAAGACCCATCGTTGCAGTTTCGTGCCTTAAGTCGCTGACAGATGATAAAAAGAGTCAATTTCAATGAGGAATTGTCATCAGGTGCGGCATTGGAAGTGGGAATTCATTGACCGTTCCTGCACAGACAGACACAGTAAATGGTGACCATAATCTTCACATGCTCGGAAATTATGCAATTGCAAAGGTGTGATGGACAGTTATTTTGATGCAGGGAATACAGATTCTATGTGTAAAGGCTTTGGGCTAGCAAACACATTTTCTGACTTTTTTCCACCAAGTGACACTGGCTTATTATAACAAAAGAACATTTATGCATATTTGACATTGCCAGGATCATGACATTTTACTGCTTCACTTTACCACTGTATGATGATCCAAATTAAATTCCATCAAAAACTCACTATCGACCGACATCGAACATAGCAACTCGATAAACATTTCCATCATTCAATGCCAGAAAAAACTTCCCAGCATGGAAGACTGCTACATATTCACTTATAAATTAGCTGATGGTGTTTTGGGATATATATTTGTCATCAATGGAATGATCATAGAATTGCACACTGTTGAGTAATTTCCTTTTTGTACGTTTGGTTCAACGGATCCATATTTGAACAAATGTTCCGATAACGAATCGTGCTTTAAACAAAAATGCAATGATGAATGGAATTTAAAATCGTAACCCAACTGCGGTTTGCTTGAAATATTGGTACAAGGCGTTTATTTCTAGGTTTCCGCTAGAAGGATACAAGCAATTCTGGAAACAGTAATACCTCGGAATGTACATTTCGTAAGGTCGTTACGTCGGCTGCTTCAAAAAAGTGAACGATTTTTGGCATCATGCTGCTAACTACAGTCTAGACCATGTGATCGTATCTTGCAAGTGGTGAGATCAATCAGAAGCTGGTGTCAGGTTTTCATTGGGAATTTTCGCTGGATGTGAACGTCGGTTGGCAGCTGTATTGGTCCCAAAATCGTGGGTTTAGCATAAATTGGCGCCTTCTGACCTGATGGGAATGGTGGTATATAAATTCGGATCCCAAATGGGACCATTCATTTTCTCTATTCGAATTATCATCTCAAATTTGTCATAGCTGATCTCTGTAATGAGTTATTCAGTACCGAAATTTCATCCAACACCTAGGGTAAATCAAAGCAACAAACTTCAATAAACATTTAACGCTGAAATGATGGTCTGAATCCTGGGGAAACGTTTTTGAGGGATAAATAGCTTGAAAGTGATGATGACGAGAACGTAGTACAAGTTAGCTATGCTTTTCTAAATGCTAAAAGTCTCTTCTTTGCAGGAAGCATCCGAATACCAGGAGGAAATTTTGTATCAGAAGGCACGAGCTGATGCTGCTGAGGAGAAAAAATGGCGTTCGATTCATGTTAGCTCAAGACAGGATTGTGTCAGTAAGCGAAGAGGCTTCTTGCATACTAGGCAATTCGAAAGATGCCAATATGACTCAATTCGTTCATTGTGTTCCTGGTTTGGATTGTTCTTTTAGTTCCTAATCCAATTTTATTTCATCAATAATCAAGTTCAATTCAATTCGTTTTTTTGAAATGCGTCTGATAATGAATGCATTTTCAGAATGCATTTGCAAGAATGCAATGGTCTGTTGGACATTTGCCAAGTTGCAGTCTCATTTTCCTTTCGCAATGAAAGATGCCGCATTTGGCAGTATGATTGAAGCCTGCTTTCGCTCATTTCATCAAATGATAATTGCAATTGAGAAAGAACTGGTCTAAACCTGTACAACTTCGCCCAGGATATTCCTTGTTGTGCGTGCTTGTCCTATATTTTATTTTCATATTAGTCAATCTGGAAGCCTCCTAATAACTGCAGCGTTATGTACATGCCAAATCGATTCAACGAGGCCAAGGTGGAGCCCAATTATCGAAGTTTGCTTTTTTGAAGACTTTGATTACTTGCAATTGCTAGCGTCTGTGCTCATTTGTACAAATTGGCAACTGTAATCTATTTCTAAATGTTATCGATTTTCCAATGATGGAAGCTGATGAGAATTGGAAAACAGCATTTGGTTACGTATTTTTTGAACCATATGGTCAAATGTAATGATGAGTGGGTTTGTGCATGGAGTTAAAAGGGCATATCGATGATCGGATCCATTTTTGACGTTAGATTTTCTGCTCTTATTAGCTGCACTCAGATCTTGCATATAGATTATTGATAAGAATTTATTGACGATTCGTGAGCATCGTTTAGAAAAATATATTGTGGAATATTTAACTTCAGGCATGGCAATACCTGATTTCCAGTGCATTTGTATATTGTGGCGTTTGATTGAGGATCATGAAATGCTGGGAATTCATGAATTTGAAGAATTTTGGACGATAAATTCAAAATGGCCCATTGATAAAAAAAACCAATATTGCTTAAATGTCATAGGAATTCGTTTTTAATTAATGACGTAACGATATTCAATGAAACATGCAGGCCAATGGCCTTCTGCCTGATGCTAGCACAGCATGCATTACACATCAAAAAATGCAATTCAGATGAAAGAAGTATAAAAGAAGAAAAGTTTAGCTGATGATAGACATTGTTGCACATCAAGTCTGCTGCTTCCATTGCAACAAACGAAATCTCAAGCAGTTGCAACTGGCGAAAGTTCCAAGTCCATCACCAATGGATCTGAGTCCAGGAACGTCCAGTCTTTTACTGTTTTCAAAAAGTAAATCATTGAAAAACAATTGAAAGAATTATGCGATTATAAATTCGAGATTGATGTTACGAATCTGTTCGATCGACCTAGTGATCGATTTATACGCATCAGTGGGTTTTGAAAGTAATTTAATCAATAATTGAAAAACTCGTATCAATTTCCTTTATTTTTGTTGTGACATGACCTATGTTAAGGTTTTACAACCAAGGTACCAGCAGGTATGTCAAATGGCATGGTATGGTTTAGATGATGGCGTTGATACATTTGTCGATTGCGAATATCAATGTATGTGGATGCACTTTTTCTACGAATCAGCGCCAAACAAAGTATTTAGGCTGATTCATTAGTATAAGTGTTTGACGTTATGTTGTCAAAACATATATGACCACGTAAAACTGCATGCGTATCGTTGTATGACGACAGGACAAGACAACATCATCAAGTTGCAAAGCCTTATTCATGATCAGCTTATTGTTGATTTCTTTATCCCAATCAGTCTCTCGGTTTGGTTTATATATGTAAAACATGAGGCGCCACACTTCTTTTACCTCATCGTCACTGGAATGAATTGCCACGCAGATAAGGATAAGGTGCTTGTTTCGAAAAACAGGTACAATTTTACCTGTCCATTCTTACCCAGATTGGCTGAAGTCGCAAATTTCAACTATTTCAAAATCGATCACAAAACCATCACTTTTGAGGGTTACAATGCAAATTGCTGAGCATGGTTGCGTGACAGCGACATCTCAACCTCCTGATGATCTTGTGGATATGCAGCAATGTTTTTCACACTCAGGAGACGGCTTCCAGTTGAACATCGAATTACAAATCAAGTATTCGACAAAGTTGGTGTTTATGAATGGCGTTTCTGATGGAGCTGTGTACCAATACGGCAGGTTCGGCCAAGCAAACTGGAATATTTTATGATACCCTTACAGGAAACCCATTACGCATTGGACACAACCATCTTGCAACAAGATGGGACATTACCTCTGGCCGAATCATCTTTATTGAACAGTTCCCTACTAAAAAAAAGATTGCTGAGATACAGCAAGCGTAAAGTACAGGCGATAAGGGAGGAACTCTGGGTCAAACTGAGCTGAAAAATCCAGCCGTTCCAGAATTGGCTGATGCATCAAAAAATGGACAGAAAGTCGTGGGATAAACATAAATTGGCGCCTTAGGATGGGATTGGAATGCTGGCATATAATCTCGGATCCCATTTGGGTCCTTCGTTTTCACCATTCGATTTATCATCTCAAATAAGTCCTACATGATCTTTGCAATGAGTTGTTCAGTATCAAAATCTCATCCAATGACTAAGGTAAATCACAACCACGCATTTCAATAAAAATTTGATTCTGGAACGCAGTTGCGTCCCAGTGGATCTTGAGAGAAGAGTGTCAATATCCAATTCGATTCGTTGGTGAAAACTATGGACATTGACGTCTCACCAGCCATATTCAGAAAAGAATTTCTAAATAGGACACAACGCACATCCTGCCAAATATCAAGCGGTTGCATCGACATGATTCTCACAACCGAATCATTCGTTGCATAACTGAAGCTACAGTGTCATTTATTATCACACCAAGTGCAGTGTCAATCAAACAATCAATATCATGGTACTTATAAATCTAGGTCTTTGTATGGCTATGGTATGTCAGCGTTGAGTCTTTATTTGGTATCTGATCTAGAGAATTTCGAAATTCGATTTGGGCGAGACACTGGCAAGCAAAAGGAATAGGAAAATCTCTACGTTCAGGAGGAGGTTGATTTGAATCAGGCAATCGCAAAGCTGATCAATTCAAAGCGAAGCCCATACCTCTTGCAATTTGTGTATTAAGTACATCTCTGAGATATGTGCAACTTATTGCGTAGCCAGGTTGTAGAGCCAAATATTTATGCATCAGAAATATGGCTTCTGTTTGGCGATATCTTGATTTATCCGGCTGCTTGGGTCCAGTCGATTTAGTGGCGAAAATTTCAGATATTATCTTCTTCATCTGCGCCTGGTCGACAAATGTCCGGATAACCACAGCTGCTGGTTCGAAAGCGAACGTTTTTCTTCTGCCGAGCTAAAATGGAGATGCCAATTGTCAATTTCTCAAGCTCAGACGACCTGAATCTTACTTGATGGTCCTATTTGAGAAAAAGAAAAAATCGCTGCATGCATTGATTCAATGGTGAAATTTTGTGCAATCCAAGTTCATCTGAGGTTGTTGGCGTCTGTGGATGTAATGCAAAAGTTAACAGGATCAAACAAATTGTTATCAAAAGATGGCAGAAGAACAAGAGAACTACGACAAGAAACGTTTATTAATAATACATGGGATATCGACATTGATAGACCAATCGTTATAACTATTTCAGATTACGCGGATTAGCCAAGACATTCAAGGTATATGATTCTCAAGTACGAGAGCGTAATCTCATACGCACTGTCATCCTTCAGATGTCGGGAACATTTGTCAGCAACTGATTGGTTGTCCTATATTCACTGTGAAGTATTCAAGATTTGATGACCGGCTTATTTGATGTGTAAAAACGCCCCCTGCTTATTCAATGAATGAAATGACTGACGAAAACGATAATTCAGCATCTGCCGAACCAGGCCATATTGGGATGGGTTTGAAATGAGAAGGCTGTCTCAGACAGTGATTGGAAAAATATCAACATGGGCTTCAGATGGTAATTTCGACTACAGGTATCTAACGTCCGAAGAAAAAGGCTTCCTTTGTTAACACTGTGGGCAATTTTGTATGATCGACAAAAATGTTAATCCAGCTATTCTAAAGGCAGGCGCTTTATTTTTGAGAAAAAGAAATAATTGTTACTCCCAAAGCTTGAATGATGCAATTTTGTTGCAATCCAAGTTCATCTGACGCTGTTGAGGTCTGTGAAAAGTTTGCATGCCGTTGAGGAGGAAATGTAAGCTCGCTTGTTCAACAAGATGCACATTGTCATCCCAAAGTAGAGGTTTTCAATCTTGTACTGCAAGGTCGAATGCAGTGATGAGCTGTTTTTTTGATCCTCAGTACATGAAATATCCCAGTCAGTGTGTATGCAGATGCGTCAAATTATAAGGGCAAATCGATCATCGAATAAATTTGCGACATTGGCGTTTCTACTTTTAGCTATGGGGTGTACTGTAACTACGGCGCGCCGGCCCAGTCCCTTCCTAAATATTGGAAGATGAAAATCGTGTGGTATGGAAGATACCGTTTGATCCACGCTCTCCTGTTTCGCCTTCAACGTTTTTGGTTACCTCTTCTGACATCGACCCAGCCCACCAATCTCATTAGACCATTGTCACATCAGCTATTTATTACGGTTCAACTTATGATGGCTATGCGCAGGAATCTACCACCCACCAATTTCGACTTCCAGTTTCGCATGTTAATGGTGTTGATTTTTTCACTCCTCATGCGTTCACTGATACTAAGGGCGATCTTTTACACATGGCGGGCGACATGTCATGGAAATGATCATTCGGATGGGAATTTTGAAGCCTTTTTTACCTTTCTTTGGACAAGCTGTGGTTGCCCTGAAAGAAAACTTGATCGCATGACTGTTGGGCGAGAAGCTAACTTTCAAGAGCATCGACGCAATCGAGCATCATTTACAAACCCAGGTAGAAATGTCTTCGTAAAAATGCAGAGACACAGCCATGAACGGCGAAAATGTGTATACTGTCATCAGGAATTGAACCTGCAGCATGCCATACAATTGCAAAAATATGCACGTCTAGTTTTTCAGGTGGTCAAGTGATATATACTTCGTTAGATCACCTCTCGTTGATGACCATAACGGTCGCAAAGCATCGCAAGTGACCTGAATATGACCATATCCAATTTTGATCTGTTGAAGGTCGAACCTAGCGAAATGCCAATGATTTGGCTGAATAGAAAGTGGCGCACCAAAATTTAGTGGTAAGTGGATATCGGCTCTGATCCTGTCAGCTCTGTTCATGAAATCACAGCATTTAATTATGAAGTGATGAATAATGTTTCGAACTATTTCCATCATGGACAAACACTACAAAGGATGTATCAACCGAATTCATCATACCATCCATCTCATCAGAATCATCGGAATCGACGGAGATGAAAAATCAGACAATGAACCATACAAATTTCACATCGAGGACATCGAACCCAGCATCAGGTATCTCGATACAGCCAACCACTAGGACCGCTGATGAAAAAGAACATCAGCATGTGGATCCTACAGCATGCAATGAAATCCTGGCTGCAGCAGTTGGAGAAATTGGTAAATGGTTATCGAGATAAACCTGCCTGACTCGGTTTTGTTTCTTTTAGTCAAACACGTATACAATCCTTTGTTGTCCATGGTCACGTTTCAGATAAACAGATATGAGGGTATAACCTTGCAGTGCAAAATCGATATGTACCAAGTCTGGCTGAAGCGGTCAAGACAGGCATCAATCAACTGGAAACAACAACAATAATTTCGCAACAACTTCTCGTTCTGGCAACTCAGTACAGACACTAATTTATTTCAGAAATTGATTATTGGAAGTCAAAAATGAAATCACAAGCATACATCGTCATTATTCTCCAAGAATTATCGGACAACGACCATTCAGATAAAGGTGATCCTGCCCCATCCAAGTCTCGCAGGTCATAGCTCGTTTATCCAAGTCCATGTTTAGCATTGCGTTTAAAGTTAGGCGGCAGAGTAAAAAGATTGCGGAAAACCTGATAGAAACCCAAATTTGCTTCTAAGAAATGCCAGACGCTGTTGTGTTGGACAGCTGGACCCAACGTTGTTTTGTGTCCGATTGATGCAAATCCATCAGTAAAAATCTATCTCAATGGTCCACAAGCATCCACTGACATGAAATTGTCAGGAGCATCCTGTGACACCCAAAAAGTGCAGCTGTCCTAGCCAGCTCGCCTACTGCATGGCTCAAGGTAGCTACATTGCCAAAAACTGCAATCAAAATCTAGCCTACAACTACTCTCTCAGCAATGATGAACCGACAACCGCCAAGATGCACATGCCAAAAATTCATATCACAGTTGCAGCCACTCACCTGGTATGAAGTTGCGAATCCGAGTACCTCGAACTTCGGATCGTTGACTTTCGATCAAATCGATTTCTCATTGCCAATTCGTCGGGATGGAACACCCTAAGGCATCACTGTCAACTTCATCGTTCGACTTTGTTCATTTGGTCAGGCTGATGCGCTCATTGGAGGCCTGAAATGAAGCAATTTCTGAACAATTGTTGAATGACAAAGGTCAAATATTCTTACCTTTGCTTCCATACCATCGTGTCATTCACCTTTGGCAAATTTGATGATTCCCGAAGGGTTCAACCATTCTCTTTTTTAGCAGAATTGTCCAGTGATCCATATCATGCCATCCACTTTTTGTTAGGTTCTTCTATCAATGCTTTCTGAGCATCAAAATCTAAGGTAAGCTGATATAGATTGTTGACAAGCTTCTCTTTGAATGCTTAAATTGCGCTATATCATTTGGACGCCCAGATTGGTTATTAGGAAGGCATTGTTCCCAGTCACACGATTGACCAGCACAATGTTTTTGAAGTTGGATAAAAGTTTCCCAACACTACCATTGTTTTACTCCAGGCTTTAAATGCGGTCAGTTCCGCCGGCACTCATTTTAAAGCCATGCTATCCAGCTGTCATCACTCCTGCGTCATGGTATACTGTAGGTACAATTCAAATTTCATATACTCTCCGCAGGTTGCGATAGGCTGAACAGAGTCAATATGCCGGGAGAAATCAGATGACTGCCAGTCAAGAATGAGAGATGAGATTGAATAGTCTGATTCAGCTTTTCTTCTTATAACATCCATTCATAAGAGTAAACTGGTCGCCCAATATGGTGTCTGTTTCAGCTATTTCGCTTGCTGTCCAGTTATGATTAATTTATATGCTTCAAAGCAAGGCTCTCATGCTGGACATTCATTTGAGCACTGCTTAAAAATATCTTAATGACTCAGAGTTACAGACCACCACAAGTCGATGATGATGGATTATCCTTGAATCTCCTGATTTTTGGTCGAGCTTCACCAATTTCTTTTTTGGCTTAGTCGTGTATTTTTTATTTCAGGTTCCCTTGTCGAACAAGCATAGATGGATCCACGAAAGTTCGGCATGGATGAGTAGTTGTGGACCCGGAATTAGGTCACAACCCACAATGTAACCTGTTTTCCTCAACCTTGTTGCTAACTTATATCCAGTTGTAGGCTGAAATTTCTTTTCAGTAAAGCAGAAATTTTGAAATAGAACCGTCTCAGGATTTGAAAGGTAAGCTTGATTATTGCTTTTTGAAGGCACATTCTACAAATTAGAATAATCAAGCGCTTTCTTTGCATTGTATGCCTGAGCAGGATCTGACAGTACATCCTCTCTCTGGCTCCTGGTCAACAGCGCCCATCCATTGTTCAGATGAACGCTGTCAACAGCGCCCGTCCATTGTTTCGAAAAACGACGTTTTTACGGCGTCAAGAGCGCCCGTAAGAAAAAATACGACCGATACGTGCATTCTTACGTTTGCCAACACACACTGCATAATAAGGCACATAATCTGATTTAATTTTTTCACCTTTGTATTAATTTTGATGCGAAATTCATATGCTTGAATTGCGCAATGGCTAATTTTGGCGCTCCTGAAAGAATTCGGAGTGAATTCTTGACCTATTCTTTGATCCGATGGAAATTAAGAGATAATCAGAATATTTGCTATGTATTTCGTCAACGAAAGCCTCCGGAAGAAGTGGATGGGATTTGGAAATCGTATTGGATCTGCACTTCATGTGAAAAAGTTAGGAGGCGCGGCAATCCAGGCTCCGCTTGCAACATGCATCTTAGGCATGATGCAGGAAATGAGACGATCATGACTGATCCTGAGCAAAACCATCACCAATTATGCGTTCCGTCGTCGGTAGGTGCTGTTGAAGCAAATCAGCTCAAGAGAGATATGTTTACCAATGTTCAGCAAGGCAGAAAGCGACCGTTGCAAGCATACTCAGCTGCTTCCGAGGATATAACCAAAAAATTTCGTGGCATCGATCAGGTTCAGGTAGAGGAAAATTTTCGGACTTATGAGCATGTAAAAAGAACTCTTTATCGTCGTGCTGAACAAAGTTTGATAGCCGTTGAGGATCCGCATTATTTACCAATCGAATATCAATGCACAACTAGGGGTCGCTATGCCGATCCAGGTGATCCTTGGTACCGAGAACGTTG
>JAQIWJ010000934.1:0-14646 GCA_034695185.1 Discolaimus major
CATGAAATTCTGATGTCTGGTTATGGAGAAATTCTACCACAAAGTGGGTAAGTTTCTTTATAGACACCCTGTACAATGCTCTGCATATGCCCGAAACCATAACGAACATGATGGCGGTGAGTAGGAACGGGATTACTGTATCGCTGAAAAAGGCCATGGCTTTGAACCAGGCTTGTTCCTCCAGATTCGGATCTCCGTATTCGTAATTGGCCATACTGTAGTGCATTCTAGTCACCGAGATCAGTGCTGATATCAGAATCATCACCAGCCAGACTAGACGTTTCTTCTCGTCGGTAAGATTCTTATGGAATATGGGCGCTGCTAGGGCTACGAATCGTTCCAAGGTCAATGACATGGTTAACATATCACTCATCAATGAAGACGAGTACGCGATTCCTGACGCATAACTATAATACATTCCAGCCACCCAAATGCGTTTATAGTCGGTCAACATTTTCACCAGCCATCGCGTGAATTTTAGCAGGAGAAAAATCATATCCAATGTAGATACCGCCACAAGAGTGATGTAAAACGCATTGCCTAGCATTTTCTTCTTCCCGAATACGGTAATCCAAATTAATATGCTACTTATGAAACCTAACCATTCTAAACCGATACTGATCATATTTTGCAATATATTTTTTAACACGTCCAATCGATTGATCAATTGGACAATGGTTATCCATTGGTCCGTGTTCATACGCATCCATGGCCATGGTCCCGATTTGCATCTTGGATCTAAGCTGAGTGCTTCCAATGTAAGCCATTTTATCGGGTCGCAAGAAATATTTGTCACATTTACAGTATCCATTTTGGCATGGAAACTTCCATACGCGAAAACTTATGTATTCGAGGTGGGATTAGGATAAATCCAGGAAGGATCAGAGAAAGCCGCTTTGTGGATTACTAATATCCATGTAATCCTGGTCGGATAATGTAATGATGTCAAGCTAATTTGATTCCTGGTTCAGTGGTCATGTTTTCCACGAGTCTGATTGTGAAATTTGATGCTTCAAAGAATGCAACCGCTGGCTCTTGAAAATTTCTTGACCAGATTTTCATGAAATTTTAATGAACCTACCCGTTGGCTTTCATGGTGATCAATGGCAGAAACTAATCATGCCTGACAGCTTTTTCGTATGCGCAAAAAATTCCATATTGAATGCAAATTTTATATTTGCAAATCTTCATGTTTGCACCTGAGCAAAAAATTGCAATGTCAATACATGGTCAAGGACTTTAGCAGTAGAAAACTTGAGTCTCAATCTGCACCCAAGGCGTAAGAAGAACGTCTGGGATTAAAACTGATCCTCTTACACTAATTAGCCATTACAGAAATGATTTTGCGTGATGAGAAGCTGATTCGAAATGTTCCTTTTTATAGAATATTCATGTAATGAAAATTTCAAGAAAAGCCTACTGTAACCGCATCTGCTCATTTCCAATCAAAATCAGCCATTGAACTTCCTGTTTTTTCCCTTCACATGGCATCCGAATTTATACACGCTGTGAAAAACCGGATTTCAAAATTTCAACCCCACCACGCCATGCCTTGAATGGCAATAAACAACGACACCCTGGGGGTTTTCTACCAGCCAAAATTCAATGCCAAACATGGTCATGCATTGGAGAGAGGAAAATCTTTCTGCGCAGTGTCCTGTACATTCTCAAATCCTTCCTGCCATTTTCTGTCAGGTCGCATTTTTAGAAAAGTAAGCAAAAATCTTATCGATTGGTCGATTTACATGTCCATTTTTAGTGTCAATATTCAGCTTTCTGCTCATTATATGCCCATTTTCGTACGGATTTCCTGATCCGATAGATCAGTATCAGAAATGCGGATTGGCCAAATCTGGTCGGGTTTGTGATCCTAAATCGGTGTTGACGGATAAAGACAGGGGATTAGTAAATGAGGCTTTGATGAAAATGCCTGTGAATGGTATGCTGGTGTACTGTATTCAAATTTGTGTGCTGTATTTCAAATTAGCTGTGCTAAAAATGGCTGATCAGCAGTATGCCTCAGGCGTACTGTAATGCCATGATCCCTGCTTTCAGTATTCGCATTTATGGACGCGGTTGAAATTTTCAATACGACCGATTTGGGCATGAATATCACAAATGCCACATTCCCTATTCACGAAATCACTCATCAAGATTTATCTCAATTGCACAGCAATATATCCAGGATATGTCAATCGCATAAATCCGAATGCTCATCTACGTCCAACATAATCGTGATGAAATTTCTGAAAATGCCCAGAGGGTCAGTGGGTGGTGAACGATTCGATATCTCGTCCACGCAAGGCCCATCGTCCGATCCACGTTTACAATCGGTTTTTGACAAAGCATTGGACTCATCTATGCTGGAATTTGCCAAATTGAATTTAGTCAACGGATTGATCATATTTTCTCAAAATTTCTATGAATATTATACGAAATCCGGAGCTATCGGATGGACCGCGGATACGTATCCAAATCCGTGCGTGGATCAGGAGAAATGCGGTCTGGCAAATCGTGCTGAGCAAGCGTTCGTTTGTGATCCGGATTCAGTATTGAAGCCAGAACAAAGGCGGAGAGTGAATTCAGAATTCAGGTACGCGTTTTGGGAAAATTGCGCAATATTGGGCCAGCCAATCATAATTTCAGGAATGCTGGTCCTGGGAAGCGGATATACGTTGCAATCGGAGAACCGATATCCGGTGATTTGGATGTATTCGCAAAATCACTCTTCTCCCAATGGGTATTGGAATGCAAGAAACATGAACGGCCCGAACCAAAAGCCTTAGTGGCCATTCAATTAGCACCCGAATGGTCGTTCAGTAAAGATCTTTTGAATGCAACTGCGATCACAGCATCCGATTTCAAAGGAGATTTGAAAACGGAGATTATATCGATCATGGATAATAATGCAATGACATCGATCAGTGATCGATTGATAGAAGTGGCTAGGATATTCAATGAAAGTTGGGACGGTGAACATTGGCACAGAATCACCAGTCCAGCACCGATTGGACCCAGTGCAAGTACAACCATGACATTGAAAAATGCTGGAAATTTATGCGATCGATCATTGATCACAGCTTATTTTGTGATGATCATGATTTTGAGATGGATGTGCGGAATTTAGGTTCATATTTTTTTCATGATGATACCTAGGGTATACATATCCATGAGTGATCATGATGCATTTTGTGATGATAGTCTTGAACAAAAATCGATACCTGAAAATCCATATTTTTGATCAGAAATCGATACCTGAAAATCCATATTTTTGATCAGAAATCGATAACTGAAAATCCATATTTTTGACTACTGACTGTGAGTTGAAAGATGATTTCACCGTTGGAAGCAGCGTGGCTGATTATCCCCGGATTCAAAGGCCTCTGCCGCAGTCCATAGCCTGGAAATTTTCCACTTGCCATTCGCCCCTGCCAATTCGCATCAGTATCATTCGTTGTATCTGCCAGCGTGGGAAAATGGCTGTATTGGCGAAAATGCGTAGCCAACTAGGCCGGGATATGGATTTATGGATAATCATAATCGGATCATTCGCATCGATTACGTTCCTGATCGGATTGACGATTTGTACATGTTGTGCTACTAAACGACAGCGCAAAGAAAAATCGAAGGAGAAACCTGAATCCAATGTGAAATCCGTTATTGAAGAGTAAGCATTTTTTCTGGTCATGGCCTGGCATTTTGGCCTGCATGGGTCATTGGTCTTATGACCTCTGACCATAGCCATTAGAGGCCATCTTTGACCTGTAACACTGCGTCTAATCATCTGTTAATTTCAGGAAAAGATCAGTCAAATGCATTATGCCATGGATGAGTTTGGACACGAAAAGTGAACGTAGTCAAATTATCGGTAGTCGTACGAAAAGCATTGGCGATCCTTCGATACAATCATCGCCTACAATAAACGCGGTGACGGCACCACCGATGACCGTGATTTTGGCCGAACCGAGGGATCCGAAAAAGACCGATGCCAAACCGGTCAGCCCGATGTTGACGCCGTTCAAACGGAGTTGCCCGATGGAAACCGTCCAATACAATGATCCGGCTTATCGAACGTTGGCACTGGATATTGATGATCCATTTTCCGAAAGATCCAGGTAAGCTACAGTGAGATTATCGATTTTTCATGCATGGCATGATGCATGCCATCATCCTTGATCATAATTCTAAATCAAATCCAATTTCAGTTCCCAACGATCCCCGAGTAATTTGGAGGTGCAAAAAGTGAACGTGCTAATCGATGCACTCAAGAAATTGGCGATCAATGATCAAAATCAACAGTAAGCATTTTCAAAAATTGCGCAATTCTGATAATCAAAGGTAATCTTTTCAGGAAAGATCGGATTCCATCACCATCGCTCACGTCTGTATCGATTAATACTGTACGACAGCAGATTTGAATGACAAGCACTCGAGTCATGATTATTGATCGATTAAGGATCGTTTGATCTGATTGATCCTGATTACTGGTACATGCTCGTGGATCATGCTTATTCAATGCACTGATATTCGAATCGAGAGGAAAAATTGACCTGCCAAATTTCTTTAGTCATACATGATCACAAATAATCGAAAATCTACTAATCAATAATTTCACATAAATTAAGACAACGCTATTAGCACCATATTTCGATCAAATTCAAATGAAATTGTACACCTTTGGCTGGAGAAAGGCCTGGCTGATTGCGATGCGGTCTAATATTGCGCAATTATTCAAATATATTCAAATATTGCGCAATACGATCTGATCGAACGTATCAATATCTGGCCGATGGCTTTTTATACGACGACGCACGAGGCGTCGACGATTGATAAGCTTTTCTGTAGGCGGATACGAAACCACTAGCACTCGTATCTCGACCACTGCTCGTACTACTTGAGTAATGAGAATTTATGGGCGTCGATTCTCGAACAGCTTTCGTGGATGGATGATGTCCAGTATTGAAGAATCCTTTCAATTTCTCTATCGGCGTTGTATTGGTGGACGAAACGTGAGAACCGTATTCATCGCTGGACAATGATCCGGAACCGAATCCGGAATCAGTTCCGTTCCCGATTCGACCCGCTTCTTGCGTTCGACGTCGTCCGATTTGAAGTAAACTTCGCTTTTTCGACGATTGTTTAGACGAATCTGGCGATGTACTACCGGCGCGTGGTGTCCGCCTTTTTCGATCGTCCATCGGCTCAGATGATCGGCTAGCGGTGGAGGGCTTCTCGGTACTCATATGCCTTCGGAATCGATCGATGAAATTCAGACGATTATTGCCCATATCGAAATTGGTCGTTTTCTTATCTTCTGTATATCGGCTACTGTAACCGATGGGGGAAACCGGGCTTTGCTTTTTCAATATGCCTGAAATTTTTGGATTACTGTAGATTGATTGATTCTGAGAAGCCATGTGCAGGCTTGTAATGACCCTGTGGGGTCACTTATGACCCATAATTCTTGGGTCATGTTTCAACCCTACCTTTCATGGGCACCTTCTCAGAAGGCGGTATATCCGCTTTAGCTGATCCCGAATTCAGCATGAGTGATCCGAATCGTCCCGCACCGCTCAAACTCTCCATTTGCATATTCGTGGACGTTTCGTAATTATAAGCAGAATGCGAAGATATATCCAATCGATCGTCAGCCATATACGCCCCATTGGCTTTCAAAATTGGAGGATACTTCCTCATCGGTATATCCGTAGCAGGTTTATTAGCCGTATGTTGAGATTTATCCAAAGATCTCGACCGTCGTTTCAACGATGAATCCCTGGAGAAGATTCCGATTTGAGCCGCCGTCGATGGCATGGTGGATTTGTCTCGATCCAATTTCAAATCTTGCGTTTTCGGTGCACGATTATAGGCCGAATCGAAGAACGATCTCAAATAACTTCCCACAGCGTTCACTGGTGTCGGATTCGATCTACGCGAGGTTGCCGATTCGAATCTAGGCGGTCCTACCGATCGACCGTATCGATTGCTATCTTCCATCGTATCCATACCGGACGTATACCAGGATTTGGCTTTTTGACGCCTATACGGATCCGTATCGTATTGATTCGTACGTAACGGCGAGAATAAACTTCGACCTTGGGCGGGCGACATTTCGCGCGAATGTGGATTCGTGAATACGCTACTACTTCTGTACGAACCGTGTACATGATTTCGGACCGCATAATATTCTTCCTCATTTCGTTCGTAGCCTGAAAAGTAGGCGCAATTATTTACCCATCAGTGGAAATCACCATTTCAAGGCATACTGTAACCGCTCAAGTCAAGGAAAACAGGGCTTTTTCATAGAATGTATTTGTAAAATGAATATGCTGCGATTAGTTGGAACAGAAAAGAAGCTTATTAAGATCATGCCTGGCTACAGTATGACCGAGCCATGTGCTAATCACACAATCAGAGCATACCTAAATATATGCAAATGAATAAATAGCATAAAATTTTTTTCACATGAATAAAGGGCGTCTACTGATCGATGCGGATGTGATGCGATGATTTTTACAACACACCGGTGCCATGGATTTCGCGATCGATCGCCTCTCCGCGAATGTTTGTTGATGCAACGGTGGTCGTGGTACTTGCGATCGCCGATACGAATCGCATTTAAGTTTCGCGCCGATTTTTTTCGATCCATCTCGATTGGCACCTGCAAACAGGTGGCCATTGGTTAGTCATCAATCCATGCATTTAACAAAAAATTTTTGAACATTGACATATATTTTTGCATTGTTTTAAAATGGAATTTTGCATGTATTCAAAAATCACTCGGCCTGCGGCTACAGTAAGATCACGTGACCGTACCTGAAGCAATAGGCGACATTAGCCTAGTTCGATCACTGCTAAATTCTCCCGTATTATATCCATGATAAGTGGGCGTTTGGTGCCTGTGATTTTCCTCCCGATGCATCCAAGACGGTTCGGCAGCCGGCACCGCATTGGTCAACGCCGGACTGGCGTATTTTACTCGCGGTTGATCATTGGGTATCGGTGGCGAGATTGGTGCCAACAGTGGCGCAGGTGCATTATCTCTGGATCCAGTGGAATTCCGATCATCCTGACTACTATTCATACTGTCTTCCATGGCGGATCGATACGAATGACGTCGTAAATCCGCGTTTATATTCGGATTCGACGGGGGTCTAGCCAAATTCGGGGATCTCGGCATTCCGTATGCGGCTGTACCGCTATCATATTCATCCGGAATCCCACCGCCGGCTTCCAGAATGTCCAAAAGCGGTTCCACAGAGGATTTACGCGTTTTCGGTTGCACTTGTAAAGTTACAGGTTCAATTGCGCCGACAGCTTTGGCTTCGCCTTGACTGACGTAGGTACGCTTTTTCTGTTGAGCCGGTGTGCATGCTGGACTCGTGGCACGATTATCAGGGATACCGATGATATAGCAACTATCCACCGGCATGTAATCGTCCATGATATGCTGAAAAAACAACAGTTTAGTCATGCAGGCAATTCATGTGCTGTAAAGTACAGCGTGTGTTTTGGGGTACACTTGATTTCCACAGTCAAGAAAAAATACAATGCTGGCTGGCCACTGGATAATCAGCCATGCTGAATCGCATGATCTTAATTTTGTGTAAAAATTTTTAAAAAGTCAACAATTTAGCATGTGCTTTGTGCACATCCAGTCTCAATGCATGATTTTTTAAGGGATAATCGACTATGCTGAATCTCAAGGTTCATGCCCGGGTCATTTTTACAAAATCAAGCTTGGACAAGTGAAAATCAGTGATTTTAGAATGCAAATTTACGACACATTTAGGCCCTCATTTTCAATGCTATGATTGCATGTACTGGAAAATCAAGGCAAAAACTGCCCTTACCCTACGTTCCATAGCTCTTTCTTGCCTTCTCTGCATAGAAATTGAAACAAGGCCATCTTCAATCCGATCCTCACACGAGGCGATTCCATTCACGTACGGCGTTGTACTCTGCATTACTGTACCCGTATTGGCATTTTGCCAAGTCTGCTGATTATTGGACGCTGCGCATTGATTTTGTTCCTCCTTTTTCTTATCCCCATCACTGTACCTTCGCCTGCGACCTTCGTAAGCCCTCTCCGGACTCACGCGTTCCGGATCGGGATACTGTAGGATGTACTGTTCGGCTTTTCTGAACAATTTCGGCGCATCTTTCGGTTGCGGTTGAACGCCGCCGATCTTTCGACGCGTCGGCGGCGGCGACGCTTCGATTGAGATCTCGCGTTTGAATATGAATTTACTACGTTCGTATTTACCGCGAGATAATCGTTTGGCTAATCCTCGACGGAAAATCACTTTCTCCGGCACCGGTGCCGGAGAAAGTGGAGAGGTTTCTTCCAACGAAACGGTCTGTTCGTTAGCCAAATGTTGAACAAGGCTCAACGGATCTTCCAACGACGGGAACGTTGGTAGAATATCTTGTAACGGTGCCAAATCGTCATGGACTAAGCTCGCGCACGAATCCACAGTAGATATGGGGATTAGATCGGACGGTAGAAGGATATCCGTTTCTTCTTCTAAAGATTGATGAGCGGATTGTAATTCTTCCTCTTCACTACTAGGTTCGTCCATATCCTCGAAATCCGTACTATAAACATCCTCCTCCTCTTCTTCCTCCTCATCCTCGGATTCGGGAATTGGCCCAGGCGGTCTCATCATATCTTCGCCCGATGCGTTGAGTTCTAGTTCAGCTTCTTCGGGTACAGTTTGATGAATGACATTATGATGAGGTAATGTGATTGTCAATTGAGCCGTGGGCGTAATGAACGCCTCGTCGTTGAACGACGCGTAAACATCTTGCGGCGGCGGCGTCATGGCACCGGTGGATATGCGATCCGAATCCGGATATCCGATATCCGTCGGGATAGGCGTAGAACTGGATGGCATTCGTGTCATCGACGAATGCCTGGATCTCGATCGAACGTTCGGCATCGACGGAGTGGTGACCGGTTTCGGCATTTGCGATGTCAATACTGATTCCAGGATATCCTTGACGAATTGCTCTTTCTCATAAGCTTGTGATGCGCGGATATTATCTACCAGATCCAGCGATACGGGACCGTTCATTGCTTCTTCCATTAGTTGATTTATCAGTTGATTAGCTTCTTCCACTAATGCGGTATCGATCGCATTTGATTGATGATTATCGATCACTGTTTCTGATTCGTACATCGGAGGTGGTGGGAGTGGTTTAGCGGGTATGATCTCAATGGAGACCCGCCTTTTCGGTGGCTCCTCCTCTTCTTCCTCCTCCTCCTCTTCCAATTCTACAGTATGCCTCATGGGTGAGGAAATGGAGATTTCCTCTCTGAGGGATGTCTCGGTTATGGAAGTGACCATACTGGACACTGAAGGGGCCGGTGACGGTTCGCGTGGTATTGGCGTGGATACGGGTTGACATATCTCTTCCACAATCCTCGTGAACGATGGCACGGGCGTTGGCTGATGATCCATATGTACAGAAGTGGCCAACGGAGCCGGCATGGATCTCAGATCTCCACCAGCCAATTTGATCTCTTTCGCAACTAATTCTAGTTCTGCAGCGAATGTCATCGGCGATTGTATCGGTGTCGGGGGTCTGGGCGGTTCTTGCGGTACCGATTTAGGCTGTTGAGGGATTACCGTAACCAACGCAGCGATCACGGCTGCGGATGGGACGGGCGTAGTTTGATATTCGGGTGCTGGTTTTGCGAATACTGGTGCCGCGGTTGGCGTTGTTGGACTGGGTTGCTGTTTGATGACTGCATGACTGCTTTGCTTTTTCGTCACTCCGGGCGATTGTATGGCTGCTTGACTTCCCTGTTTCTGATTCACGTGTTGACTACTTTGACGTTTCCTATCGCTGATGACGGATGAGGATCGTTTTTTCGATTGTTTCCTCAACGGGGATTGAGAATCGGTCAAATACCAATTGGCCTCTTGCTTTCGTCGACGGAATTCCTCGATTTTCTTCTTCGTTGCATCGGATAAGTGAGTATATTCGGCGAACATCTCCGTCTCTTCGCCCAAACTTTGGATCATCAAAGTTTCTTGACGAATGTACAATGGTGTTGAATCGAGCACCTGAAAAAGGCACTTTTTCACGCACGATCAAATTGATCGCGAATTGCGCAATACCTGATTTTCTTCTAAATCGCAAATACATTGTAAATTCTCGTCGAAGTTCAACCACCAATGACTAGCGATCGATGTGATATCAGCACGACGATCTGGATTTACCCGTAGCATGGATCGAATCAACATTGAGGCGGCTGAAAAACGCGTAATTTAGTTATATTGATCGATTTTTATGCCAATCCTCGCTTACAAGATGGCGGATCAGGTTCATAATATGCACCGCGTTTTATTTGCCTAATCATTCGATTGAAATCACGGCCATCGAATGGCATTGACGAATAGGCTAACGTATACAGTAAGACTCCTAAACTCCAACAATCCACCTGAAAATATTGCGTGCATTTTCCATGGTCAATTGGTCAGTCGAGTGACCTTACTTCCGGGCCTTTATACGGTGTACCGTTGATGATTTCAGGAGAAGCGTATAATGGACTCCCACAAAATGTATGCAATAAACTGGTCGGTTTAAAATAATTGGATAATCCGAAATCAGCAATCTGAAATTTTTTAGCATGCATGAGCGGTTACAGTACCCCTGTTTCTGCATGGCTTTCATACAGGCTAAATGCCAGCATTGCTCTGTTTCCAGAGCGGTTACAGTACCCCTGGTGCTGCATGGCTTCCGTTGCCTGCCCAGAGCGGTTACAGTATCCCTGTGCAGATCTAACTTTACCTTAGCATTCATATCCTTATCAAGAAGGATATTCTCCAATTTCAAATCCCTATGTGCTACGCCGTGTTTGTGACAATAATATACGGCCGAGACGATTTGCCGAAATAATCGACGCACTTCTAATTCGCCTAACGGACCACTACTGCTAACGTAATCGTACAATTCACCGCCTGATGCGTATTCCATGACCAAAATGATCTTGTCGTCATTTTCGAATACTGAAAAAATTTACCACGATTTTGTGATTTATTGCTATGCAATGAGAATGACCAATGATCAGAGCATGAATATTGATTGATCATATTTACAGGGATGGTTCTGTTATCAGTGATTTGTACAGTGACCAATGGTCAGTAAAATCCGTACGGATTTTTCCACATGCAAAAGGCCTGATTTTTTGCCTTGAACTTTCGGCCATTTTTGCAATGATAAGGTCAATGCCAAATTTGAAGTGTCATGACCCAAGTGACCACTGGTCATCTATGCTGTAACGCATGTCCTGCATTTGATGCAAGAATCTCAATCGATTTTCATCTGATCAGACTGATCGGACACTCACAAAATTGTCCATTTTTTGGCAAACCCGGCTGAAATCTGCATGCCTATGAATACCTTCTTTTATCTCGATAATTTGCGGATGTTTCAATGCTGACATAATCCGAATCTCGCGACGTATTCGAATAAGATCAGCCGTATTTTCGATGGCACTCTTTTTGATCACTTTCACGGCCACCTGGAAGAGAAGGCCAGTGAATTTTCGAAATTCCGCAATGCATGGCGCAATTTGATCAGTGCTCAATATGGGCCTTTCAAGGCCATGCTGCCATGATTTTTGGCTCAAAACATGCTGTCAAATTTTAATTGCCATACCATGTGTATTTTCAGAAATGAAACAGAAAGTTGATGTGTCGTTTTTGCCATGTATTTTTCAACATTGACTCAACTTTCAGTGAAATGCGCGTGTAAACAGTTGAGTATTTTCAGATTTTCCACTCCACTAATAAGAGGGGCGTTTTGTTGTGTTGATTTTTTTACTCATAATCCCATTTGGTTTTATGCTTGCACAAAATCATTGATTCATTCATGAATCGGATAGAACCGGAAGTGGAACATTCAGAGCTTTTTCTTGGCTCCTCGAAATGTAATGCGTCATGGAATGATATGATAAAACATATGCTACGAAAATGTCTTTGGCAAAACACGCTCGGGTGGCTGTTCCTCGAATACGCGGTGAAAAAGGGGTGCCAGAAATGTTCAGAAACTGGCCACGATGAATCAGCAGAATCTCGAACTTCGAAACCTGCCGTGCATTTTCCAGCAACAGCTGACGAAAGATGAACTTTAGCCAAGCCGAAATTTCGCTTCCCTACGACCAAAAGACAAGAAAATATTTCTTTCAAAAAGTTTTTCTCCTTTTTATGTCCTCTGCATATTTTTCTCGCGGTCATCATAATACTGGCCTTTTGAATAGGCCAGGATTTGTGGTGATTCTTTCCTGCTGGTCAAATTGTTTACACAATCCTGAATTTAGCATCAACTTAAAATTAGCCTATTCTTCGTCAATAGGATTCCTATTGATGCGTGGATAAAGAAAAATTTACAGCTTCATTTAAAAATAGCATTGGATGCCTGCCTGGTATACTGTAACCGCTGATATTGAAATATTTGGAAGCCTGCTTGCACTGCGCAGCACATGACCTGCGTGCTGTGCCATCCAAACTCACTTCTTCTCCGGTCCTATGATCCAAAGCCAAAGAGACTTTTCCATATGTACCGGAGCCTAATTTCTTGATGATCTCGAATCGTTGTTTTTTCACACCAGGCGAAGCATCGTAACTGGCTCTTCTACTACGCCTTCCCTCGTTCCTCAAATCTTCTCTACCCCTGTCCATACAATTATCACTGCTCTCCATTCTTTGCTGAGGGTGTCCACTGTTAATACCGACAGTACTGGACGCGTGCCTTTGCTGCTGACCACTGGGCATTGCATTGGGATGGTAAATAGTCTGTTGATGAGGGGGATGCATTTTCTCAATACTGCTAGATTGATTACAATGATCAGATATTATACGTAATGGACTTCTCATGTAGACCGAAAATTATCAATGTCACTAATCATGGTCCCGAACAATGTGATAAGCCGAAAAATACAGTACACCAAAACCAAGATTCTTCGATAGGAAGTTTCAGACGATAATCATCTTTTATTGAATGTCTGGATTGGACACTGGATTCGGCGGATTCGAAAATCTAATCATAGCCGCCAATAACTGGAGTCCAGAATTTCAGACAGTCTATATGAGCCCCAGGTGGGAAAAGGAGAGTTTTTGGGATTGGAAAAGGTGGAAAAATACAAGCTAGTATGAAGAGAAGTCGGCCTTCCGAACCCTCAGCCGCCTTGTTTCGTAATCGTTTTACAAAGCCAGCACTAAAACGCCTTCCCTTTTCCGCCCTTTTTGAATAATGTCAAAATTCGTGAACACCCCCAAATGACGTCAGTGTTCAGGTTGAGGAAAAAGCCTTTCCTCTCCAAACTTCACGCACAGCAAGCCTCGAGGCGAGAACCCCCCTCCTACTCTGCCAGACGAGAAGGAGATGTAAAATTTCCAATGTACACCCGAAAATGCCACACTAGCATTCGAGTTTTCCTCGCCACCGGGTGGGATGGGGGGTGTTCGAGAAATGAAAGCTAAAAGTTTCACGGCGAGCAGAGGAATTTCGGAAAGCAATAGAGCAGGGGCGTATTTTGTATGTTTGTACGACCAGCCAGGCCCCCCCCCCTCCGAAACGAAAAGGCGTTTTGGAAAGCCAGTTCGGATGGAAATTTTCAATAGCAGCTAAAACTGAAATATGAGTCTACTACGAAAGCATCTTCAACCACCTGGGGGTGTTTCCTTATACAATCGATCACGCTCTATCCATTGATCACAGTCTGATCGCTTGGAAATCGATATTTACAAAATCGATATTTTTATCAAATTCTGAAATATGCTTGCTATTGCAAAAATACTCACACCACGATGATCAGCGTGTCACGTTATCCTAGAAAATATGTTTGCGTTGCATTAATTATGCAAATTATCGATATTGAAATTTTGAAAATTGCATATCCTTTACATAGGATAATTGTCATGGATTTTTTACAAAGAATGAAGCCAGGGATGACATGCGGGTATATTTTCCTGTATAATTGAATACGAAGAATCGATTGGTGAAGTCAAAATCAAGCAATCACCTCTCTATCGGAAATTGATCACTTTGATCAAATCTCTAAAGATCGATTGCACATCAAAATACCCGTGATTTTTAGAATCAGCGTATCAACCTGTCCCAGAAAATGTGCGTTTTATTCATCAATCACAAGTATGTAAGAATTTGAAATTTTAAAATTGCCTATCCCTAGTACGTACATGTTTTATGAAGAAAATTTGCACAAAAATTCAGGCACTGGAGCCATGCGAGGATGTTTTCCTATACAACCGATCACGCTCTATCCATTGATCACTGTCTGATCACTTGGAAACTGATACTTGAGAAATCGATAATTGCAATCAACTTTTTACATATGGACGATAAGTGAAAAATGACGACGCCATTCGATGTAGCATGATCAAGGCATCAGGAAAATATGCTATTCAAGGTCAATACACATCATGATCACATGTAAATATTCAGTCACAAATCGATTACAATATCCATAACATCGTGGTACAGAGGATAATTCAAAATTCATAATGATCGGATACCCGTAATTTTACATTTCCACACATCGCAAGAATCAATACAGTTCTTGTACATAATCGCATCAATCACCCTCTAGTACCACGCTTTATCGAAAACCCTGTG
>JAQIWJ010000935.1:0-14641 GCA_034695185.1 Discolaimus major
GACTCTCGATGATTTCTCGTACTAATCAGTGCTCGTTTCTTTTCCAATCGTGTGAAATGTTTTTTTCTGGAATGTTCTATGATGACCTTCTGGTAAAATCTGGTGAGAAATAATCAGTCTGATTTCATGATCATTATCGGCTATTACCGATGAATATTTTGCTAATTTATGTGTGCAAATTGCGCAATTATTCCTGTTTTGTAATATTGAAAAGCTGCGTGCGCATGATTAATTACAAATTTGATCAAAATTATCGATTTCTCAAATATCGATTTTTGAGTGATCAATGGATGCAGCGTCGTCGCTTGCATAAGAAAACATCTTCCACGACGCCTGTATCTTTATCTAGTTTCCGAAATCACCGATGGAAAATCATGTGCTAAAAGCATGGGCCATCCAAAATTTCGGATTTTGAAATACGCGTGATCGATGCATAAAATGCACATATTCATGGATAACCGACCATGCTGATTTTAAAAATCACATTCATTTCGTCGTGTGATCGACATTTAGAGATTTGATCAAAATGTTCGATTTCTCATAGGGAGGTGATCGCTTGATTTTGACTTCACCAATCGATTCTCCATACTCGACTGTCCAGGAAAATATACCCGCATTCCATATCTAGCTTTTAATTCGGTGCAGAATATTGATCAAACATCATGTTCAAAGGATTGGAATTTTCAAAAAAAAATCGAAATCAGTAATTTACATGATAAATGCATTGAAAGCATCTTTTCCAGGACAGTTTGACACACTGATGATCGTGGTGTCATTCGGATTGCCTTGGGATGCGTATGTAAAAATTTGATCATACATATCGATTTCTGATACATGCGTGATCGGTCGATTTCGACGACGCCAATCGATAGATCATGTTCGATTACAGAAAAATGTATTAACATGCCTGATTTTGCTTTATTTGCTTCAAAATAATCATTGATCACAGATCGTGTGCTAAAGGATAGGCACATGAAATTTCAAAAATCGATTTTGACGAGAATAGCGTGCCAAACACATAATTTCTGAGATAACTGATCATGCTGGTTTCAGAAATCAGCTTCATTTTGGTACGTGATGGATATTCATAGACATGATCAGAAATATTGAATTTCCAATATATCGATATCTGATCGATCTGAATAGTACCAGGTGATCAGGGATAATACATTGGCCAAAATTACCTCGATACTGCTGGCATACTGTAACCGCAGCAATCACTCGGAACGATCCACAGAAGCGCATAAACCCCCAAATCCCATTTTGGTATACTGTAACCGCTTCAATAAAGCACGCAATGCGAGTGGCCGAAAAAATATTCTAGACGAAATTTTTCAACGAATCAAACATGAACGTGAATAAGAATGGACAACATTTCCATATACAATATCCATACATGGCCATAACCGATAAAAGAATACTGTATCCTTTGACGTAAGTCATGTAATGTATAGGCAAAATATCTTCTCCGCGTTTCTCCGGAAACGAACCGGTGTCGTAGAAGTTTTGTAAAAGTTCATCCTTCTCCGCCCATAAATCGTACATGAATTTACGTAATTCCTTTTCATCGTACGCTTGTACGTTGATACGTTTTACGCGAAAATGAACGTGGATTCGTGGAATCGGATTCAACGATAAGATCATCTCGATAAGGCTCATGGGTTTTCGATTCGGATACGCGATGGTCATATCGATTATGTGACGAAAATATGGTCGTTTCGAATCGCGGAATGTATGATCTGAAATTGCGCGATTTGTAAAAGTGAATTACGAAATTTTCACTCGGCTGCTTTTTTGTCTGGACCCCCCGATATTGCGCAATTTTTAGGACTGTGCATTTGAAGTGTGTTAACGCCCATTTTTGAAGAGTCAAATTCAGAAACTGGCTTTTGCCTAATCAATCAATACCATGCGTACTTGAATTTTTGACCAAATGATCAATATGATCCTTTGGTTCATCATCGGTTTGCGCAATGAGAAGAGCTTGAATGGCACCCAAACGTGGAAGTAACGTATTCTTCAGCAACGGATAACCGTTCTTTTTCGCGTAATCCAAATTACGTTGTTTCCTTTTCTCCAACAATCCGCCTTCCGGCCATAAAACGTACCATCTCGGGTCTCGAACAAGCTCGTAACGACGTAAATGTTCCTCGATCAATGAAGCTTGTAAATGCCTTTGATCGCGACCCTGCAATTATTCTGCACTCCATCATAGCGCAATTTTTTGAATTGGCGCCAAAATCGATCATTTGAACACTTTGCATGGCAATGCAATTGCGCAATTTCTCAGGTATGTTACTTGGTGTATGAAGAAATCACCGCGTAATCGTAAGATCATGCCGAAATGTGTCCATTGAAAAATATCCTCTAATATTATAGCTAGCTGAAAGATGGGAAATTTTCAGTTCTTGGAGGGTTACTGTAGCTCTGAGCTTACTCTGCCGTAGATGATTTTTCTCAATGTACTGATCACAATGAGCGGATCAAGATCGCTTTGATGATTCACAACCATCAAGCACGCTTCATTGGTGATCGATTCCAATGATTCACCGTATGTGATTACTGAAAAATTCATTAAAATTTGCCAAACATTTTCTGCTAGGCATTCTGATTATGGGCCTTCTTCAAAAGGCCAGACTGGTTCTTGCCAGGAATTTTTCAGCTGATTTTCAACACTGGCAATGGACAGAAGAATGCAATGCGTCTACAGTAAGCCTTGGAGAAGGACAGTCTACAGTATAGCAGATTTTCCATAGCTAGCCACTGGCTTTTCTGAACGTGCAAAAAGTGATCTCACTTTTTCCAACTGCCGAATGCAGCCAATTACTAATGTAATATTGCCCCAACCATGAAATATGCGCTTCCAATTTCCAAAATAATCTTGGCCTAAGAAATATTATTCCATGCATTTTCTTGGATATCGCTAATTTTGCATCTTACGCCACTAATGTAATCGGCCTGAATAAAGTCAACGTTCCAATCATGAATATAAATCCGGCCGTATTTTCTATGAGTAACCATAAAATACGTAACGGTGCTCGAATCAGGGACCACCAATTACGCGAATCCATGGACATTTTCTTCCACGTTTTGTTACACACACACTATGTTTTAGGCCACGAAATGTAGAGTTCATAGAAGAATCCAATGTTAGTGTGTAGAGTAAAAACTTTTACTGCTGGCAAGACCTCGGAACAGGGCAAAACTAGCTTTACGAAACTTCGTTCAGTAAACTAGCCCTCAGCTCAAACCTCGCAGAGTCTAACAATAGGCCAGCCAGTGTAAATACCTGTTCGGGGATCAATTGATGAGGAATGTACGATGACGTTTTTGTTGGTACTTTTTTTAACTATACGAACTTTCTAAAGAAGGAGTGATCTTTTCAAAAACTTTGTACACATTGTAAAACTGGCCTTCTCCAATGCATGAATCCGCCTTTTCCCCTATACCTGTGTGCCTGTGTACATAAAAGAATAGGTACGGAATAGCATCTTTTATGGCTCCTAGCATAGCAGCTTTTCTCCATGCTACTTTTTGTATTTCTCGCCCGCACGAAAACGCGTTGAAGCGGTGAGCGAATTTTCACCAGCCACAAACGGATATGCATGCACGTCCTTTTTTGAATTTCAAATTACGACTGGTGGGTTGGAAAAAACCTGTGCATGAATATGCAAATTGAGACGCCTTTTGTTCAAACACCTGTCTTTGGACAAGTTTATGGGAAGTTGAAGAAAGTTGTATACTTTGAACTTTGGCATACAAGGGGTGATAATTTTGCTGGTTTCAATCAACATGTATGTGCGAATCGATCTGTTCTTTAAAATGAGCAATCGATTGATCATCTGATCATGTATCGGAGGTTATGAATGATCGAAGGCATCATCCAATCCGTGCAGAGAAAAAGCATGATCAATCGAAATGCGATTATTTGTTAGCCGTGCATAACTCTGTTTTACTCAAATCGACGAGTGTGCGGCTGCCATTTTTTTTGGCAATTTTCCATAATTTTCGTCGAAAACGACGAATTATCACTTCGGGAAACGATTGTCTGAATTAAATTCCAAGATAAAAAAGCTAATTATTCCGTTATTATATTCCGATCATGGCCGGGGATGGTTTTGAACCGTTCGAAGTGAATGAATACGATTTGGAGAACGCTTTCAATCCATTGAAAAAACGTCGAAATTTCACTAAACATCAACAATTATACGGAGTTTTCGCGGATAGTGACGACGATGACGAAGAAGTAAAAGGCGATAATTTCGGACGTGGTGGAGGAGGGAAGAAGAGAAACGATTACACGGCTCCTATGAATTTCGTCAGCGGCGGTGTCAAGAACGGCGATAAAATCGAAGAAAATACTGAAGAACAAACCGAAGATCGTGATTCACCAATTGAAATTATTCAAACCAAACGGACTAAATTCTCGTCGAAAATAAGAAATATTAAATTCGACGATACATCATCGTTCGCCGGTATTAGAAATTTCTCATCAGCCGGGCCGTCAGCAGCCGCCGGAAATATGGAGAAGACGTACGGCATTGGTGCCAAATTATTATCAAAAATGGGTTACGTGCCTGGCAAGGGATTGGGCAAATCCGGCCAAGGTATTGTGGAACCGATTGAAGCCGCTGTACGTCCCGGACGCGGCGCCGTCGGTGCTTATGGAGCAGAAAAAACCGGGGTGAAAACTGTGAAATCTCAATCCGCGGCTCGAACTTTCGATAGCGGTGAAGAAGGCGAGAAATCCGAGCCAGGACGTCGAGGCGGTGATCGATGGAGAAAGGATGCGGCTAAAACGACGGTCAAAGCGAAACAGAATTATCGAACTTGGGACGATGTAGTGGCCGAAGGTGGAACGATGAAGAAACGCTTGCTAGGCGAGCATACGTCCGTCAAAGTCATCGATATGACGGGAAAAGAGAAGAAAGTCTTCACGGGCTACGATGTATTCCGATACAGAACCAGGTATGTGCCGTTTTTGATTCTTGTATCGAGCATGAGACCAGATGAGTCTCACATGCTAGCAATTATTCAAATACTAACGCCCTTTCATTTCAGAGAACCAGGCAGCGACGATGATTCGGATGAAGCAATTGGGACCGGTCAGAAAGCAGAGAGAACACGCGCCTTCGACGTGCCCGAATTGATGCACAATTTGGATATGCTGGTCGACATGACTGAAGAGACCATCGTGCAAAATGATCGGCAATTGAATTTTCTGAAAGTAAGATGCTAGTAGATTTTCTGTGATGTGAAAATACATGCTCTTCGTTTTGCAGGATCAGAAAGTCGCTCTTGTGCACGACGAGGATCAGTTATCGAAAACTATTCAAGTCGAAGAGAAGCAAGTGGATCGTATGAACTCTATGATCGCCTTATTTGACAGGTAAGCGGAGTTCTGGGCATTGTTGCAGCTGAAATGTAGCTGTCGATAGCACAGTTTTTATTGCTGTGGATGCTAACTATTTCCTCCTGTTTCAGGTTTGAGCGAAAAGAGGCCGACGGTCAGTTAACGCTGGACGATTGCATGGAATTATTCCGAGAACTACAACGGGATTATTACGAAGAATATAAAGCGCATGGATTATCCTCAATTGCGGCCACCAACGTGCTCCCATTGGTGAGTGATGTTTTCATTTGTGCTTATTCATTACATTCACTTGGATATTTTCAGATCAAAGAATACTTCTCCCAGTGGAGGCCATTGGATGATTCCGACTACGGCTACGATATGTTGGACGAATGGAGATCGATATTTGCGGAGGGAAGCTCGAATTATACTTCTCAACTAAATTTCGGCGATCGTGGGTCCAAGCTGGAGAATATGCATCCATATCATCGACTATTGTGGGAAGGTTGGATGCCATCGTTGCGTCGATGCGCTTTGTAAGTAGTTCCGCTTCTTGTTTAATTCGTTTTAATAATAATGACATCTCTTTTGCAGGGAATGGGATCCGAAAATACAATGCGATGAAATGGTCAATTTGGTGAATCGTTGGCAGCATATTTTGCCCGGCTGGATTTTGGAAAACGTCTTGGAGCAGATTATTTTACCGCGGCTGCAGCGAGAAGTAGAACAGTACGTTTGTTTTATGTTCCATCTATTCCTTGGCTTTTACATATTTTCTTGCAGCTGGAATCCAATGACCGACCGAACGCCGATTCACTTTTGGCTTCATCCGTGGTTACCATTGATGGGGCATCGATTGCAACCAGTTTACGGTCCCATTCGTCACAAGCTCGGACGTGCGTTAGCGCAATGGCACCCCAGCGATGCGTCGGCCAAGAATGTCCTGAAACCGTGGAAAGACGTATTCCTGGCCGGATCGATGCATAACTTCCTGTCGCAATATATTCTGCCGAAACTGGAATTGTGCTTGGCCGAGCTACAGGTGAATCCTGTCGATCAGGATTTGCGTCGCTGGAACTGGGTCATGGATTGGTTGGATATGATTCATCCCAGTCTCATCACCGATTCTCTTATTCGGAATTTCTTTCCAAAGGTAAGCACTGGTGCAGCGTTTCGCGATTGATGAATTTAAATTTCCTCTCGTTTCAGTGGCATCAGACGTTGATCACGTGGCTGCAAAGCACGACGGCGAATTACAACGAAATTACGCAATGGTACACGGGATGGAAAACACTGATCCATGCGGATCTGATGGCGTTTCAGCCGATCAGAGGTAAGCATCTCATTTTGCGGTGTGTGTATCCATTAATCGCCAGTGCTGTTTTTCAGATCAATTCAATCACGCGTTGGAAATTATGAACCAAGCAATGAACGCTGGTGCGCAAGGCGTTTTATTCCAACCGGTTCAACCACAAATTCCTGGTCCATCTTCTTTGGAACGTCAACGAGCTGCGGCTGAAATTCATCAAAGGCATATTGATGTGAGTATTATGAGCGGATATGTCAGAAGCATTAGGCTGCAGTCCTTGACATGGCCAAAAGAGAATCTCGTGACTAATAAGCGTCCATATTTTCAGATTCTGTCATCACGTGCTAGTGAAAGTATGGCTCCGTCGAATTTCAAAGATCTAGTGGAAAAGACGGTAAGCATTTGATTGGCATCATGCCAAGCTTGGCGTTGAGACTCGAGATTGAGCTGTGCTGACGAATACTTTTCTTTTAGGCGGAAGAAAGCGGTCTTCTCATGATGCCAATACCGAGCAAATTCCGAGAAGGCAAGCCGGTTTATCAATTTGGATCGTGTCAAGTTTACGTCGATCGAAACGTGGTATTCATGCTGCAACCGAGAAGCGGTCAATGGATACCCGTGTCGTTGGAGCAATTAGTGACAAGTGCCAGGCAGTAATTCGCGTGTACCGTATGTTTTTCTGCATTATTCGTGATCAGTAAAGTACCAGCAATTATTAGCGTGGAAAATTCTATGCTCATGGAAGTATCCAATGATCTTTTCATGATTTGGTCAGTATTATGAATGTGAAATATGTATGCAATGATTTCAGATACTGATCATCCGCATTCATGGGTGGTCGAGAAGTCGTCCGATTAGGCTTATTCCCTGAACTGGATTATTATCAGCCGCCGAATCTATTAGAAGACGCCGCTGTCGATAGAAAGCGAATTGTATCGAGGCGTATCGGATCGGAAAGGAGGAACGCGACGATCACGGTTTCGCCACGAACCATCAGTCCGTCGACGTTCAGTAGCCGAGATATGAAAGACGACGTATTGGCCGTATTGAGGAAACGATTTCCATCGGGTCGATCGAGCTTCATGGACGACGGTGATGTCAGCGATTCCATTCGTCTCAACTTGAACGGTGGACACCGCGGACCGAATTCATCGACGGGTGGCATCTTGAAACGGAAGCGGTCGTTGGAAGATGAATCAGCGAAATCGGATGTGGACGACGGTTGTCCAAAAACCAAACAACCGAGGAAAGAAGCAGTTGGACCCGATGCTGTTGAGGTAGGTGTTTTGCGGATGGTGTTGGGACAATTGTCTCAACACTCTGCGAGAGATGCCTCTAATGAAGACCCTGATTTCAGGACGAATCCGGTCATCGATCAATCACCAATGGTACATCGAACGGTGGAAAGCGTAGCCTCGGCTTATTCGAATCGGATGAAGTTGATATGAGGACGGATATTTCGGTATCGGATGGTTCAATTCGATTTACGAGTCCGGTTGTGGATATGGATAGTACAGAAATTCGTACGGGTCGTTCAAGGCCGATTTATGGCCGTCGTACCAAGCTACGCAGACGAATGGAGGAATTTCCCATTGATGTAAGCGCCCGGTATTTCTGATCATGCGTAATGTGACCATGGTCTCATTGGTTTTAGGCCTCCACGTCTCAAGACGATGACGAAGAACGTCGAGATGCATTGGCAGCGTTCAAAGCGGGACAAGAATACGAATTGCGCAAGATCCATGCGTGGGTGAAGGCTAGCCCTCGAATTGAAATCAAACCGTATCAACCGCCACTGCAACCTCCGCCAACGACCAGCAGCATTTACCCAATTGGTATCGCATTGCCCACTACGGTTATGGCACCACCGAAGACGACGGTTCAAACATCAGTGGCACCGATTTTCCCATTGGCTTCGACTACGCAGACGACGACCACCGCCAAGGACATCGATATATTCTTCTTACCACCGGCTATTACAACGTTGGCACCGGCCACGACGGTTACTTGGAGCACAAGCTTAGTCACGCCTATTCTGGCTGTACAACCGTTTTCAACGCCAACGACGTCCAGTGCGGTTAATGAAATCACGAGTTCGAAGTTTCAACCAACTCAGGCGTCTGGATCTGCCACGACCAAGACCACGACGAGTGACGTCTTCGTGAACGTGACTATCCCATTACCGTCAACAGCAGCTATGGAACCATCGACAAGTTTGACAATGCGATTACCGACGATTTCGTCCTCCGCGTCCGGATACAATTTGGCGACAAATGCGCCTACCACAACGTCGGGATTCAATTTCTCAACGAGATCGTCAACAGCACCGGCACCTTTCAATTTCTCGGCCGCCACCACAACGTCCGGATTCAATTTCGCTGAACCCGCGTCAACGTCCACGGGAGGATTCAATTTCGCCGGTACATCGTCCACGGAAACGACTGGATTCAATTTTACGTTCACTGGTCAACCGGTTAGCACTGGCCAATTCAGTTTTGGTAAGTGATCGAATGAGAATTTTTTACTGGCACAGTAAAATTACTGTCCTGTTTTGAACTGATGTTGCGGAATCACCGCTGAAGCATGGATGCTGAAACGGCGTGTTGCATGATCGAAAGATCAAAAAATCATTTAGCATTAAAATTGCGCAATATGCGTGCAGCAGCATTCGTAAACCTGTGATCGATTATTGCATCTAATATTCCACATTTTTTTCAGCTACTTTGGATCCGTCAACGAATATCTTCAGTGCAGTTCATTCGGGTCAAACGGTGGCTGCGAAACGGAAAGCTGGACCAATATCGTCGTACATGGCTCGAAGAAGACAGCGGTGATTTTAATCGATATTCGGAAGGATTCGCACTCGATTGCTCATAGTTCTTATATGGAATTTGAGATATTCAATGCTCTAGTATTTTGATGAATTTTGCATGGCTGATTTATGCCTTTGTCGAGATATTTTGTACAGTATGCCAATGTAGGCTTGTGATGAGGAAGAATTTTGAATTTTGCTTGTCTCGACCGTGTGCGCATGCTTATATCAAAACATACCGCTGCTGCCAGCCGGACCGGAAGCACGTGCGATGCGATTTTGCTGGTAAATAAAATTTCGTCAAAAAAGTATTTGCCAACTGAATTTAGAATGTCCAAATCATCGTCTCTTGTGTGAAATTCAAATTATGTCAACGTCAATTTCTTTGCCGACATCGACGAAATTGGGTAATTTTCGCCTTTCGCCTCATCCGACCGCAATTGGAAATTCGTCGTCGATTTCCAATGGAGGAACAAATAATTCACCAAATTCCGTATTATCCGTTATGAAGAAAGAAGAATCTGTTTCTTCATCGACCGTCAAAGTGGCCCTATCGCAATCGAAACCAACACCGGCGGAAATGAAATTATCTTCGTTCGGCATGCCTCGTTTATTTTCGCGTATTCAAATTACGTTGGAAAACAGTTTATTACCCGAGGAGAAATTATCTACGCCGCCCTCGTTACAAGACGGGATGGATATGGAAACGGAACGGGATTTACGATATTTGGGCAGCGAATTAATTCAAAAGGCGTCTATTTTATTGAAATTACCTCAGGTAAAAGTGCTTCAGGAATCGAAAATTTATCATTTTTAAATACGTCGCCTATTTCAGGTAGCTGCAGCAACCGGCCAAATACTTTATCAACGATTTTATTATGCTAAATCCTTAGTTCGGTATGATTTCGAGGTAAGTATTGCTTGCTTTCTTCGGATTGCTCATGATTTACGAGTAATTTTATTTTTCAGCACACGGCGATGGCTTGCGTCAGTTTGGCCAGTAAAATCGAAGAAGCGCCTCGTCGATTTCGCGATGTCATGAACGTGTTTCATCATTTGCGTCAATTGATGAAGAATCGTGAAAACGGATCACCAAACGCCAAGTAAGCGATTCTATTTCTTTGGATTTGCGCAGCGGTTTGAAAAGTGATCGGCGCTATTGTCAAAGCAATGGAGTTGATAATAATCACTGTCCATTTGTTCTGTAGCTGCATAGCGGCCTGAGAAAGGTGCCGGGTGGTTGCAGCCAGGGAGGACAAAGCCAACAGAAGGGGGCGTTCATGGATGATTCACGCGTTCATGAATAATTGAATGCCAGGTGGTAGGGATTCTTCTCGTGTGAATGATGCTGAAAATTAGTGGCAATTGGTGATCTCTGCCATTGCTTTGACTGGCAGCGGATTACTTCCGACTAATGCGCCTGCATGCAATTCATCTAATCACGGGCCTTTTTCAGGATTCCACCGTTGATGTTGGACAAGGAATACGTTCGTGTCAAGAACGAGATCATCAAGTCGGAACGTCGGGTATTGAAGGAATTGGGATTTTGCGTACACGTGAAACACCCGCACAAAGTAAGGAGTTATTTTTATCTCTCATTTCGCATTTGTTAAATAAGGTTATTTTAGCTCGTATACGCCTACTTGAAAGCGCTCGATGCTCTGGACAAAAAGGAGCTGATACAAAGAGCTTGGTAAGTAGATTAGAAGATTGGCACTTGAGTGCCGTTCGATTGGAGCTGATCATAATATGCGATTTGCTCTCGTCCAGGTGTTTGCCTGGTGAGAGTTGTAGTTCTGATCTGAGAGTATGCGGCCATTCGTGCGGTGGATCCAGAAGTCGGTTCGTCGGATGCTGTAGTTGGTGAGTATTAAGTTGATTTTTGGCTTGGCTATCTCTTGTTTTTCGCATGAGGAGCTTGACCGTCTGAAGTGAATCACTCGATTCGCCTTTATGGAAAAGCTCCTCGTCAAAGTTCATTTGAGTAAAATAGTCCTTATTTCAGATGCCGCCTGGTGTAGCAGAAAAATCAGGCTTCTACCGACCGGCTTCCGGATCCGAATGGCCCGCATACCGAATTGATCAGGTATTTTGAATTCAGTATTAAATTGCATGCTCCTCCTATTTACAGGAATTACATGAACGACAGTCTACGAACCGACGTGTTCTTGCGACATACGCCTGAAACGATCGCCTGCTCGTGCGTCTTCTTGGCCGCTCGGGATCTTGGAATTCCATTGCCAGAACAACATCCGTATCAATGGTGGGAATTATTCGACGCCAATTACGCGGATATGGAGGATATTTGCCGAATTCTGATACACTTGTATCGCAGGAAGAAGGTCAGTGCATTGTTTTTCTTTGCATACAGCAGGGGCGGTCTTAGCGTTTGGGAGTCCCCAAGCGAATATAAATCGGCTCGAGCCATTGGAAGAGGATTATGTCGGCTTGAGGGCCTGGTTCGCCTAGCCCTAAGTCCGGCTATGCATACAGACCAATAATGATGGGATCTTTTGTTTCAGCCTACTTGGCGTCAATTGGAAACGCGTTGGATGGACGCAAAGAAACGCTTGATGGACAAGCAGCAAGAGGGAAAACCGATCGGATCAACGCCGAATCCGAATGCAACTGGAACGCCGGCTGGAAAGAGATCGCCTTCCGTCACCGCCGAACCACCTCGCCAAGGTATGAAAATGTTTTGAGTGACATGCACTGCACATCCTTAGCATTATTCTGAAAGAAGCATTTCTTAATTCCCCGTTTATTTTCAGCACGTTCGCCGGGAAGAAAGCGAGAAGATCGTCCACCCAAACGGGACAACGATATCAGGAAATCGTCGAAAGATGATAAACCGGTAAGTGGACTTGTTCATGAATTGGCATTCTTACATTGAGCTATTCCATTTTTCAGAGAACTCGAAAACGGTCACGTTCCCAATCTCCACGATCGCGTTCACGATCACGTTCATTGATTCGCGAAAGAGATCGATACCATCAGCGTTATCGACCGATCGAGAATCGTCGAAAAGAGGAACGCAGGCGGTCGCCGTCTCCGTTCGGGAAACATCACCGAGGCGGTGGTAGACATAAGTATTGATTAATTTTCTGTTCGAATTCGACGTTTACTATTCGTGTCAATTTAATGGAATCATGTTTTGATATTAAATTCATCAATGATTACTAATCGATTTTTTTGTGCTGTCTGATATCGGTATATCCGTTTATCTTGAATTGTGATCATGATTGGATTGGATTATGATAACGTGTGGATCGTTTCAGGGTTTGGATCGTGGATCCGGAAATGAGCTACAGCGACGCCAGCTCGCAACCTGGTACGGTTCGTCGAGGCGTGATTCCGACCGGAAGCGAATGGAGCCACGTTGGAGCCGGGAATGGAACGAATAGTATGATCGTGTACGGAGGAGGAAAAACGACGGATTCCGAAGTATACAGGTACGGTGTGTGTTTGAGATCACGAATCAATATTAGAGTGATCGATTTTTCAGGATCGGAATCTACGGATGGCGAAAGCGATGCCTGTATTGTTTGATCCTATTATTGACCGTGGTCATCGTGGTCAATTTGGCTTTGACCATTTGGATATTGAGCGTATTGGATTTCAACATGGTAAGCAATTATTTGGCCGTTGCCAATATTCGCAGTTCTGCTCCGTGATCGCAGTTTGGCAATAGCAATGCGTGCCAAGGTGAATGCGATCACTGCCCATGCGTATTGGATGATTTTCACAATCAACGCTTCTTTTTTGCAGGAAGGCATGGGCGCAATGAAGATCCTGAAGAATGGGATACGCGTTACTGGTCGAACGGAATTCATGCACGAGGTCAATTTTCAATCGTTGCGAGCACCCGAGAATGATCCGTTATTCGTGGACTCGGCCAAAAGCGTGGTATTGCAATCGCGGAGCACCAGACCGTCCAGGAACGTGGCCAGCCGATTTATCCTTGGTATTTAAATTGACTGATTACTTTTTAAAATGGCTAAATTGGCTTTCTTTCAGGAAACGGCACGGCTAAAGCGCAATGCGATCGTTTCGAAGTGGTCACGACGGATAATAAGACGGTGCTATTTTACGCGGATCGCGACGAGGTGGCCATGAAAGTGGAGAATTTGCGAATATTAGGCGACGGCGGTTCCGTGTTCGACGGCAGCATTCAAACGCCGGTCGTACGTTCCGAACCCGACGCCAATTTACGTCTGGAATCGCCGACTCACAGTTTACGCGCATCCGCGGCTCAGCACATGAATTTGGAAACGCAAGCTGGCGATATTCGCGTGGAAGCGTTGGATAATATCGAGATCGAATCCAGAAATGGCGAGGTAAGCGTCGTTTTGAGAGAAGGCGTCTCTGTGCCTGATGTCAACAGGATAATTTGGCAATATCTCCTAACGCGGGTGCGTTCCGTTTCAGATTCGCCTGGACGCAAAGAACATATTCGTCAATCGATTGTTGCAAGTGACCACGAACGACGGTGGTGGTGCTCGTGCCGATGATCAATATCAAGTATGCGCTTGTCGTAGCGGTCGATTATTCTTGGCCAATCCGGGCGTCGAATGTCGAGCGTCGTCCAGAATTTGTTGACGTATTTCCAATCGTCTCGCATGCGGTGCTTTACTTGGTTCACGCCAAATCTGCCAAAGGATGATTTTCGACCCATGACGTTTTGGATTCAGGGACTTTTTTGGTAGCTATTTTGATATACGCAATATTTCTTATGGTGCTTTATCGATTCGGGATGAATAATTCCCGAATCGCGTTTCTCGCAATGCAGTGCCTGTTGATTGATCATTTTTGTTATTGTTGATTACGAATAATCGATTTTGATCAAGTAGCTTCTGATGCATGATTTGGGATATTTATCCCGTGATATTTGATCAGATTGATCTTGCTAATTCGATAATGATCATGTGCTCTTTATTTTAGGCAATCGATTTGTATTGAGAAAATTGCCATGGAATTCTATCGATCATCCGTTCATGCGGTGGTACAGTGTATAGTAGTGTTTCGCGTTGGCCAATCAGAAACGAGCTGTGCGGTTGGAGGCGGAGCTTACGTGCATAAAACTCGCCTTAAGAGAGGGAATCATTCATTCTGTGCCAGTGTGGTGAACTCGTCCAGTCGAACATCGATCAACGTCTCGAAATTCGAA
>JAQIWJ010000936.1:0-14638 GCA_034695185.1 Discolaimus major
GCAGCTACTGCAGGAATACGCGTCACAGGGTTACTGTAACCGCCTTTTCTAGATTTATCGAAAAACCGGACGCATCCGATCTGTACGAGATTATCCTAGCTACGAAGGACGTTTGCGTCAGTAGCGTAGCGTTACTCTGTAAGAAGCCCGATGCCAATTGCACTAATCACCGAATGAAGGTGGCCGAAAATTGTAAATTAGGAAATATCATGCACGAATTGATGCACGGTTTGGGTTTTGTCCACGAGCACACGAGAAGCGACAGAGACCAATACGTGAATATTCGTATGGAAAATTTGAAAGATCCCGAAAATCAGGCTATGAAATCCAATTTCGAAAAGTATAAAATTCCGTTACGCGAAAATTTACCTTACGATTACGGTAGCATCATGCATTATCATGCGGCCGCGTTTGCTAAGAACGGTTTGGAAACCATCGTACCGAAAAACCCATTACCACCCGGCGTGGACATGGGTCAACGGGAGAAATTGAGTGATTTGGATATCAAGAAACTCAATGAGCTGTATTGTAAGAAAGGCGAACAAGAATGAGATGTTGAAAAATGATTTCTACGAATAATTCATCATAAATGCATTCAAAACTGCGATCATTGCGAAATTCGTGCATTTTTCACGGCATACGCATTCACAAATTCGGCTGTCCGGTTTCCCCACCAGTTGGCGAGGTGTCGACCAATCAGCGCCGTCTGGACTCCTCCCCTTCCCGTTAAGCTCGCATTGCCTCTAGTGGGCGGAGTTTCACTTTCACCCGGATTCTTCTTTCCTTGGCCGCATTCGACAGAGGCCGTGTTTTCTGAGGAAGGTCGACCGCATCCAGTTCTTTTGCCTATGGTCAATGTATTGACCATGAAAGAACTAGAGCAATCCTAATTCAATGTACAGTCGTAATTAAAATTTGATGAATGGTGGGAATTTAAAATATTCAACATGTATACGCATCTTATACTTGGATTTACGTTGTGGATTTTATACGCTGAAGCTTTATTGGAGCCATCCGTGGCTACAAAAACGACATTGAAATGTCCCAAGCCGTGTGAATGCAACGGATTAACCGTTAATTGTGCAAATAAAGGATTAACGGATATCCCACGGGATATACCCTTGGATACTCAAAGAATGTAAATCCCCTCCCTCCATCGCATTCGTATTGTAAAGGATATTTATTTCAGTGACCTGCAAGAAAATCGCCTCTCAGTTATTCGGCGTTCAGATTTCTCAGGATTGAGGCATTTGAAAATCTTGTACGTTTATTGTGCAAAAGTATATTCCTTTTATGGAATATTTGAGAAACGGTCTCTTTTTCATAGGCAATTATCGGAGAATGAAATTCACGCAATCGAGCATGGTGCATTTGATGATTTAGTCGAACTGGAAAGATTGTGAGTGGCATAAATTTTTACACACGCCTCATTTATATCCACGACCCATATCCGGTTCTATTCCAGGAGATTGAATAAGAATCAACTTCGGACATTGCCCGATGGATTATTCACATCCATGCCTAATTTGAATAGGCTGTAAGTAGATGGGTTTTTTGAGGTTTAGCTAGATTTTGCACGGTGATGGGCATCTGGTCTGAATGCTTCGAAAAGCATTAATCGTATTGGACCCATTTTAATCGCATACGAATATGCGATCATTATTTGCTTTTGGCTAATCGGCCAATACCCGATTCTATTTCGGTCGGTGCATAGCTTTTTGTTATTGTCCCAGTTGGGATGAGGACACGTTTTCGTCCCCCTCCATGTAGCTTCATTAGAGAGCAACATCCGGGCTCTTATATTCCCATCTTTAGAACAAGAGAGAAAAGTCGAGGCATTGATCATGGTTCCGTTTTGCAGGCTTTTTGTGCTCTTTTCCCGATTGGGAACGTTTTGTGAGAATAGGTGTAGCCTTGGTAGTCCTTTTAAGCTGCCCCCTTTGTGTTTTGGTGGTCATTTTTCATCAACGTATGAGAGTCGAATCCTTCATTTCGTCCGGACGTGTCCTTGGCACGCTTTTTGCCTAAGCTCAGGAATTGCATGTTGTTGGAAAAGTAGTTTTACATGAGATCCATCCGAAGAGACCGGTATCGTTTTGCATTTGATCTCCGGTGTCGGCTATGTTTCGTGCCAGCCGATGCTGACCGCACCAGCAAAAGCCACCGAATATTCGATGTTATTACGATGAGGAGCAGTATTTGCGCGTATCCTATAGTTCGAAATTCCACTTTTCTCAGAGCTTACTTGCTACTGAATGAGATGAGGGCCTGAAATTTTGACGGCCTGTAAGGTTTTTACATCGGTAGAAGATAACTTCGAAGACAAATGCGTGCTGTCGTTTTGGCAGCAATGATTGCGATGAGAAGATTTGAGTTGCTCTTTCTGACAAGGGGGCGTTCTGGATTGGCTTTTTGGCGCTTTTGGCTTTTATCCTTCACTTCACGCGCTCACGTCTGGGGGGAATCAACTTCTTGTGAAGTGTCATCATCTCGAACTAGGAAAACCTGAAGGAGTTTTCGATGCGTTGCTCGAATGCATTTCCAAATATAGACTCCCTTGCCGTTGGGAGCTTCTTTTCATCGGTTTCTGGTACTGGATGCTTCTTCTTATTCGCGTCCATCTCCATTTCTCGCTTCGGCCTTGAATACATAAATTATGGACTAGCCGAGAAGAGGCTTTTCGTATGGCTACTGCTCTAAGTGCCAAATGGACATTGGTATTGGAAGTTGCTTCTTCGCGTTTGACGGAAACAAAAATACTGAAAAATTTATTCCACTTCGTATATAATGTGAAGTAGGGTTTTCGCTGTAGCCAATGCAAGTACATCCGTTTGAGTAGTTTGTTGATGGAATAGGGGAGGGGAAATACGCAGTGTGAAACGGTAGCAGGTCAGGCGAGGAATAGGAATAATTTTTTATATCTCCATTTGGAGATTTTGTCTGCGGTTGATAATACGCATTGTTTGGTCGTACTGACCAATTTCCTGAATTTGGCAATTTTACAGCAGGCGTTGCAGATGCAGGTTTATGAGGGGAGGGCGAATTGCGACAAATGGAGGAAGCGTATGTTTGATGCGATCTGGTTGGACAGGGGGGATTTTCAGATTCAGAGGAGGGATCGGCCTCATTTCCCTTCTTTTTCCATTTACCATTATAATAAGGCAATGACCACAAGGTGGACGCATTGTAATGTGTCGTCGGTGGTGGGCCAGGTAACAAAACGAGGCCGTTTTTCCACCCTTTGCTACTGGTATGCATGCCTTGCTGCATTCGGTGGGGTCTATTGTATTTCGGAAAATGCGTGTGTGAAATCGCCTCGCGTGGCCTCTCGAAAATTACGCATTCTGCACAGCGTACTCTTCCTTTAGCGAGTATTCTCGTTTCTTCTTCTGCATTCAATGCCATTCGGGTGTGCTATTGTAAGCAAAACTTGGGCCTGCTGGCTGGACCGGCCCGAGAACTTGGCGGTCCTAGATCGTCAACAAACGCCCAACTAACATTCGGTTTTCTAAAACGGGATTCGGTAGAAATGGAATCCCCCCACCCATGGTCAGTAGAGCGAAGAATAGGCATCCGATTTTCCACATAATAGCATAGCAAAAAAACATAGTGTTTAGGATTCTGTCATTGAATCCACTGGGAAGAAGTTTTTTGGAGAAGTTAGGTGAGAATAGGCGTGAAGTTCGTTACTTCTATTTTTGAGTGACGGAAATGAGATCTATAGATGTTTTTGTGTGAATGGGGGAAAAGCGAGTTTAATGTTGCGATGTATATGTATGTACCTGGGGATCGTATACTTGGTCGACGCCCGGCTGACCGACGCCGGATGACAGGTAATGCATAATTGGAAACTTGGGCCCCGACCTTATGGCTCCATTTTTAATATCCTCCCACCAATCTCGTGTGAGCAACGAGTGTATCCAGCAAAAGTTTTGAACAGAAGGAGAAGGGGGGACAGGCAGCTCAGAGATTTATCGAATCTATATCGGCCGGCCCGAATTCTTTGACAGCTGGCTTTTATGGCCACTCATTCATCGGATCGGCTTGGAAATATCGGCGCACCTTTTGAAGGCATTCATCAAACCAGGTGTGCCAGCAAAAGTGGCAAATGTGCAAGGTGAAAATAAATAGACGTAAACATATTCTATGCACCAGATGACGGACGATCTGCGTGCTGAATTTATGACATGCTATTTCTTCCAGTGCTTGTCTGGAGATGCGTTGTTTTCGAGTGGTTTTTCAGCCGAGCTTTTATGGCCAACTTTTTTCGGACATTTTCGTCTGGCTTTTCTTCTATTGAAAAAGCATAATAGCTTGTACAAAAGACGCATTCACAGGTTAGCAAAAGACGGGTGTCATTAGTCTTTCAGTTTACATTCGAAGATTGTCAATGGATGGGGGAAAAGTGGCCATGGGAAAAAGCCACCATTAGTCGGGTCGTTTAGCTTTGAGTGATTCGCAGTGTGTGTCGAAGTCCAAGAGCAGAGGACAGAATTTGCAATGCATATGAGAGAGAAAATTTGGATGTGTGTCCGAGACTGGTCCTCTCTCCAGGCCATATGGTCGGCATTCGGAGGATCCAGGAGGATTTATGCGAATTTAAATATGAATGAATATGTCAGCTGCTATTGGCGATGTATACACCTTGAACAAGCACAACAACATGAGGAATTTTCAGAAAATCTCGCATTTTAATTGAAAGTTTGTTTTTCACTACCAACTTTCGCTGGTTCTAATGGCTGGCGAAACGGGTGCCGTTCGGTCGGCACAGCCGGTCGAAATTCATCACACTTTATGACCCCCCTGGTGAAGACGGGGGATAGGAATTTCACTGTAGGGATATGGTAATTCGAGGAGATGGGGGTTTATGTAAATAGGCTGCAAATGATAGCCGCAAACCGAGGCCACGTTTGGAATACGGATCAGGCGATGATGAGACGGTTTATATTCTCGTCCGCGAATTCGGAGCAGGAAAAAGCCTCCTTTTGTTGAGCCAAGCATCGAGTATCCGTCCACTCGAGAACCATGCGAAGATTCTTGACCCAGTCATCTGCGTTTTTCAAGTATCCCAGAGACCAGCAATTCGAGAAGGCATTGTTTACTGCTCGGATGATACTCTTCATGTATCCGAAGCAATTGTTCATTAGCTTGAGTAAACAAAATGACAAAAGCGCATTTCTCAGGCTAAGCAGCATCTTCGCTTTCAAGAGTAATGCGTAGAATGTCATGAATTCGGACACCTGAATTCGGGTGATTCCACCTGCTGTGGTTTGAATGTCATTTTCCAAAGCCGCTTTGTGTGTTTCCGGAATGAGAAACAGGAGTTGTGACGTAGACGATGTTTGCTGATTCGGTGCCTGAACGTCCACTCACTGGTCATTAAGAAATCGGTTCCTCTTGGATTCGCATTTGTGGCACGCGTTGTCAGGTGTTGGATTTCATGTTTGCTTTTCCTAAGCCTGGACTAGGATTTTGGAATGAAAATAAGCATGCAAAAATGAATGTTGACAAATATGATGCAGTTGCATTTGCGAAATTTCATAGCAGTGAATTCAAATTTACTGGGTTTACAGTACACCTTTTTTCAGGGATCTGAGCGAGAATTACTTCACGGTATTGAATCGACGAATTTTGGACGGCCCTCGACGTTTGAAGAATCTTCAATTGGACAAGAATTATTTGGTATGCATCGATGAAGACGTAATACGATCCCAGAGCGAAATGGAGATACTGTAAGTACCGTTACGATTGCGCAATTTTGAATTCCGACATATATTCGAATTTCAGGACATTGAATCAGAACAATTTGACCACATTCGGATCCGGATTATTCGATCGAATGATCAGTTTGAGAGTATTGTAAGTGAATATCTGGATCTGGATTATCCAGGATAACGCTGATCTCATTTCAGGCGTTTATCGGAGAATCAGCTGGTCTGCGATTGTCGATTGATTTGGCTGACGCGTTGGCTTCGATCTAATCCGCGATTATCGCCCAACACCAAATGCCAGATCCCGTTCTTCCTCAAAGATCGATCGTTAGCCGAATTGGACGAAAGCGAGATGATCTGCGCGTCAACTACGCCCAAAACCGGAACGTCGGATGATGATGAGATGAAGCGGAAAGAGAATTGCGATTCCATGATCGTCTGCCCGGCCAAATGCGAATGCACAGAGACAACGGTGGATTGTCGTGATCGTGGATTAACCCATGTTCCGCCGAATATCTCGCCTTCTACAACGGAATTGTAAGTTTACAGCATATCAATAATCCTCCATGCATTCAGTACGAAATTAAATCCCTCTTTTTTGCAGGCGATTGGAGCAAAATCGAATTACCTACATTCCGGCTCGAGTATTCGCTCATTTGAAGCAATTGAAGCGATTGTAAGCCTCTTTACTTATTTTTGCTCAATTCCTCTCTCTCTCTGATTCGCGTTGCCATGAAAATGTTCCATTGGAATGAATTGGGAACGAGTTTTCTTTCTTCGCTTCGAAATCTAATGGGCGAAGTTTTTTGCTGTTTTTCTCCCAATGAGCATGTGAGAACCGGTTTTTTTGGCAACGCGAATCGCCAATGAAAATTGCCCTGATTGGGGGTGGATAAAATTCACCTCGAAATTGGTTTTTTTTTCAGGGATCTGAGTAATAATGCGATCTCCGAAGTACAACCTCACGCGTTCGAAGGATTGGAATCGTTGACTTCATTGTAAGCGCATTTTTTTTCCACAATTTTCATGAAACGGGTATTTGAAAATGCGAGTTTTTTCTTCCAGGGTACTGTATGGGAATAAAATCGTGGAATTGCCTCGTGACGCGTTCAAAGGATTATCGAAGCTTCAACTATTGTAAGTCAAAATTTGAGGATTTTAAAATGGCTGTTCAAGCAGTCTTTCGTTTCAGATTATTGAACGCTAATCGTCTTCAATGCGTACGACAAGAAACGTTCAAGGATTTGGCCAATTTGGAGATACTGTCGCTTTACGATAATCAAATTCGATCGTTGGCTAATGGGACATTCGCCAGTTTGGTTCGATTGCAAACACTGTAAGCGATTTTCAATGATAGTTTAGAAATATTCTGAACATGGCCCGATTTTTAGGCATTTGGCGAAGAATCCGTTGATATGCGATTGCAATATGCAATGGTTGGCCGTGCAATTGCAAAAGAAACCGGTGGAAACGAGCGGAGCCAGATGCGATTTACCCAGGCGAGTGGCCAAGAAGCGATTATCATCTTTGGATCCGTCCAAATTTCGATGCAAAGGTACGAACATTGCTGCACCAATGATGCAGTACTGTAATCACCGCTTTTATTCCTAGGATCGGAAGAATTGATGACGAAGTTGGCGGGCCAATGTATTATCGATTCCGATTGCCCGTCCGAATGCAGTTGCGATGGGACGGTGGTGGATTGCAGCAGACGAGGCCTCACTCAAATCTCGCGTCAGCTGCCGATGTACACGACCGAACTCCGAATGAACGGGAATAAAATCACCGAAATCTCCTTGGATCTTATGGAGAAAATGATCAATTTGGAGAAATTGAATTTGAGCGATAATTTCATCAGTCGAATCGAAGCTGGAACATTCGACAGTGCCAAGAAATTGAGAGATTTGTAAGTCAGTTTTTTGCATTTATCTCTGATCATTCAAAATTCCTCATTTCCAGGTATCTCAGCAATAATCGGCTAGGCGAAATCAACGATCTAATGTTCTCCGGATTGCAGAATATTCAAATTTTGTAAGTCTTTATGGATTCGATAGCTGGATTGCGCAATTTGCAATGCATTCGGTTTCAGGGCTTTGGACAACAACGAAATCCGTTGCGTTGCTGCGGATGCATTCCAGAATTTGACTCAACTGAAAAGCTTGTAAGTTATTTTTCTTAAACTTTTTCGAACTTACAAATTTCGTGTAAACAAATGCGTTTATTTTCAGGCGTTTGGTCGGCAACGCGTTCGTGTGCAATTGTCATTTGACTGCATTGCAACAATTCCTCGCTCGGAAGCCGGTTTTGACCGATGAACCATTGTGCACCGAACCGGAGACGTTGCACGGCGTTTCGTTGAGGCAATTGGATTCGCAACGACTGACTTGCTTTAGTAAGTTGACAATAGTAGAATTTTGGTGAGCCATGTTTAACAAGGCGAAGCCATAATAGAAAGCCGCGTTTTATTCATTTCTTGAAATGTCATATGGTTGAACCATTGTGACATTGATGGATAGCTTGCATAGCGATCCATTGAACAGCAATTCTTCGAAAATATGTTTTGAATATTCAAAAATTTGAATATATTCAAAATTGTACAAGGCATAATAGAAAACTGGTTCTTCTTTGAATTGAGCGAGGCGGCATGATTAAAGCATATACTCGATGCATGGGATAAATTAAGCGTGACATTTGTTCAGAATCTTGGAATTGCCCTGTTTCATTTTGAACAAAAGGTGTTTGTATTTTCAGCTACACCGGATAATGCGTGTTTACCTGGCGGAAAATATTGTCCGATCGGATGCGTATGCGATGGAAGCGCGGTTCGATGTTCAAAACAACGTGCCACCGAATTCCCGCAAGGTCTTCCAGCAGACACGACGGAATTGTATTTGGACAATAACGATTTGGATCACATCAACATCGTGGCCTTGAATAAATTATTGAATTTGAGAAAATTGTAAGTGGAAGTTTCTTTGAACGAGATCATTTTTGATGAGCATAAGATGGCATGACCAATTTTCAGGGACCTGAGTAATAATCGATTGGTGATCATCGAGAATGGCACGTTCGTTAATTTGACTCAATTATCCACGTTGATCATCGGATACAATAAACTGCAATGCTTGGAACCGTTGGCGTTCGCCGGATTGCGATCATTGAGGATATTATCCTTGCATGGAAACGATATTTCGACTTTACCAAGGACAGCGTTCGCGGATTTGGTGTCTATGACCCATGTGTAAGTGGATTTCCTTCTCTTGAATCTGTTTCTGGTAAATAAATTGGTATTTCAGAGCATTGGGAAACAACCCGTTACATTGCGATTGCAATTTACGTTGGTTCGCGGATTGGATCAAAGCGGATTTCGTGGAACCAGGTATTGCTCGGTGTACTGGCCCAGCCGCCCTTAAGAATCAACTCGTCTTGACCACTGCATCGGAGAAATTCGTCTGCGATGGTAAGCGGACTACACTTCGCTTTCGCCCTTCTCCTGAATCAGATTCCTTTTCAGAAAGCGTTCCGAAAGCGATCGCGGCCAAATGCAACGCTTGCGTATTGGATCCATGCGAGAACGGTGGTCGGTGCCTGGCGAAACGACTGCGCAAATTCGAATGCGTCTGCGCACCTGGATTTCACGGCGATACTTGCCATAACGTCGTGGACGCCTGTTTCGGTGATCCGTGTCTCAATAATGCTACTTGCAAAGTCACCGAGAAAGGACGGTTCAGGTGAGGATGCTGTGCAATTACAGTATGCCAGTGCTAATAATCCGTTTTTTGCAGCTGCATCTGCCATAAAGGATACGAGGGCGATCGATGCGAGACGGATATCGACGATTGCGTTGGTCATCAATGCAAGAACGGTGGCGTTTGTGTGGATCGAATCAATGGATACGAATGTCATTGTCCACGCGGTTATGCCGGTAAATGGATTCCGCAAGAGATTGAATGCACATTCCTAACGGAACGATGCTATTTCAGGTTGGGATTGTGGTAAACGCCTCGATTATTGTTCGAAAGAATTGAATCCGTGTCGAAATGGAGCCACTTGCGTCTCGTCCAACATGTCCTATCGGTGCGTCTGCCCGGCCGGGTACACAGGGGTCAATTGTACCGAGAATATCGATGATTGTCTCGTGAATTTGTGCCAGAACGGTAAGAAAGCCTTGCCAAGTTTGCATGGGCAGAAATCAGCGATATTTCAGGCGCCACGTGTAAAGACGGAGTGGTTGGTTATACGTGCGTATGTACAAGCGGCTACGCCGGTCGATTTTGCGAAGCTCCGACAGTGGACAACGCTTTATATCCGAAGACGTCGCCGTGTCAGCATCATGATTGTCAACAGGTACGAATTTGTGCTTCCGGAATGCGTGCTATCAGCATTCAATGCTAGCCCAGTGATTGCTATCCATATTTTCAGGGCTTCTGCTTCCAACCGGAGAACGCGGACGATTACTTGTGCCAATGCGTCGGCGGATTCGGCGGAGCGAAATGTGATCGATTAGAAGCCGTATCGTTCACCAACGCCGATTCGCATTTGGCATTCGAACCGCCCAACATGAAATCGGCCGTCAATATAACGATGACATTGATCACGGAATCAGCGAAGGGCGTTCTATTCTATTTTGGCAACGATACGCATATGGCTGCGGAACTATTCGAAGGACGGATCAAAGTGTCGTACTATATTGGGAATTATCCTGCTTCGATCGTATTTTCCATGGTGAAAGGTGAGCATTTCTGTTGAATTTACCAGCAAAAATTGCAATGCTGCCTTTTTCAGTGAACGATGGTCAACCGCATCGAGTTCAATTCCTGATATTCGGCAAGAATTTCACAATGCGTGTGGATAATTTGGATCCATCAACGATCGTCAATGAGGGTCCGATCGAACAAGGCCAATTCAATCCACAGTTGCGTGCGTATTTCGGTGGCATACCGGAAACGTTGTACGAGAAAACGAGGCGGTTGTATCATTTCCGAGATACCGTCAGTTATAAAGGTAAGAATCCACGCTTGGATTTCGGCAGTCGTTGAAAACTGTCATTTTTTAGGATGCCTGAAAGACGTCCATGTGAATGGTCAACCGTTGGATATGCAAAGGGCGGTCAAACGACAAGGCGTCGTCTCCGGATGTGCTGCGTACGAAGACGCGTGCCGAAATCATCGATGCACGGAAAATGGAGAATGCAAGGCGCAGAAAATTCAGCCATCCGTCGGATCAGTTGGTGCTAATGCCAAAGGATACGTTTGCGAATGTCAACCGGGATATAGTGGACAATTCTGCGAACAAAGTAAGCGGATGATATGGTGTGGTGTGTACTGTGGATCCGATCACTCCCCAATTTCAGGGATCCGGAAATGTTACAAGAAACGATTCCGCGATTATTACGTGGACGATGGATGTCGATCCAGGCGTCCGTTGAAGAATGCAATTTGCGAGGGATACTGCGGAACCGATTGCTGTCGTCCGATCAAATCTCGCAGGCGAAAGTTGAGTTTGACTTGCCCTGATCGAACGACGAGAACGGTCACTATGACTATAGTAAGAAAATGCGCATGTTCAGATTCGTGCCGCTAGTGGGCGTAGGGCATTTTTTGTGGTTTTGACTTCCCAGTGTCGTCTGAAGATGTTTTTTAAAGCTGGTATATTGGCGATGATTGTTGATATTATGCGCAAGCGTACTGTATTTCATGCAGTACAAAGTAGGGGTGGGGTTTTTTTTAGTAGGCTACTGTATTTTCCGTTTTACATGTTTCCTGTGCCCTATTTATGAGACCGACTACCTCTGAGCTATTTTTTTGCCCAGCAGCTTTTTTAGACAGCTTCCCTTAAAATTATCCCAATGCAATTTTTATGCTGTGCAAATGTTTCTGAAGCGAATATTATGCTATTAATGTATTCATCAATGATCGCAAATATTTTTTGGCTGCTTTTTACCAGTATTATCATGGATGACCTTCAATGATCAGTATGCTATGATATTTTGATATTTTTCGAAATGAACTTTTGGAAATATAAGAAGCACTTGTAAAAATCCTGGTGCTTAGCTTTCACATCTGAATACCAGATGCGGATTTAGTCAGGAGTGGTCATAAAGGATAATGAGATTGTAAAAGTTGCTTGAAATGTTGCAATTCGTACTTCGGATTCAATCTTGTGCCAGCAGTGAGGCTGCTTTGGATCATCCGGATTATCATTTGGATTAGGATTTCGTAAATCCATGGATAAGAAGTCAGAAAGAAGATCTCGTACTCAATACAGTGATGTTCAAATAGCATTGGTAATTTGATGCCCAAAAAATTGGATCAAGCGAATTTTGATGCGATTTTTATAGTTGGAAAATGCATTCGCGATCACGCATTATCCAGATCCAGAATTGAGGTCGAAGTTGGCAAATGCTACTAATATGCCAAAGAAGAAAATTCAGGTGAATTTGACATGATCATATCATGATCAAAGGTGAAAAATTGTATTTCAGGTGTGGTTTCAAGTAAGCATTTTGGTATGGTATCCTGATCAAGATGATCAGATGATCACTGATCATATCGATTATCCATCTGATCAACATAGGCTTTCTAGAATCGACGTTCCAAGTGGCGAAAAATGATGGCAAGGCGAAAATACCAAAGTGATCTTACACCGTATGATCAGGATTTTGGGTGCCGTGGCAGATTCATGGCCATGACAGAATCACAAGAAGAAGAATGCGCTGAAAATCAGCATCATCAAATGAGTGCTGAGAACCATGAATTTGGATTCGGAGAGAAAGCACTGAAATATTCATGATCTGAATGCATGTTTCTTCGGTGAAGAAATTTTCTGTCAAAATGGTGGCACAGAACCCGTGTGGGGTGTTCTCTTATACAATCGATCATGCTGTACCCATTGATCATGCTTTGATCACTTGGAAATCGATATTTAGAAAACCGATATTTTTCATCAACTTCACGAATAAAAAGCGCGATATGCGAAAATTAGTGCCGCCGTTTGAATAAGCATGTCAAATTGTCCAAGAAAACATGCCTTTGTCGATCATTAATTTTATCGATTTTGTATCAAGCCTTACAGTAACCGCCTGATCATCGAAGGCCAGTCGCGATTTTGGGCGTCATTGGGATCGATAATTATTATCGTGCAATAACCAATCGCGACAGAATCGATCGGACGGCGTACCGGTGAATTTCCAACCCGTATATTATGGTCTTTGGACGCTTGGCAAAGACGAGACGGATGCTACTCGACGCATGGCATAGAATTGGTTCGGTGCGTATCGATAATCGATATCAGTGTACGCACCGTATTTGACACTTGGCAAAATGCCAACGGATTTTGTACGACGGATTTGTTGGGTCATTCTGAAAACTCAACGTAGTACATATCGAGTCTGTAGAGCTCATTTTCCGAAAGAACGAAATGGGGTGCTGCAGCAAAAATGCAGCATAAAAATGATGAACAGCGGTTACAGTATGCCAATAATATCCGCAAATCTTAGCAGCTTATATTTAATTGAAACTGAATTTTATGCGGTTGATGGACGAATTTATTTCTTTCGATTGATGGACAAGGTCCACCATCGGGCAGCCGCACGATCAGCGTATACTGCGTGCTGATCCAATAGCAAACGCGCATAGATTTTTTTTCTACATTTTTGTATATTTGGCTGGTGCATTCGAAAGCTTGCTGGTGGACTTCCGGCCGAGTATATATCAAGCAAAAGCAGATGCAGTTTGAACATTGCTACAAGAATTGTATACTCGGGACAACTCTACCAGTCCCATGCCTGTCAACGAGAACAATAGAAAATGACAAGAAGGCCAGCGAGCCGACCATTCGTTAATCCCTCATCAATCATTTTTGCAATGGGACTGGTCGAGTTGTCCCGAGTATATATGAGTGATATGTGGTTGACCTAAAACCAGCCGCCATAATAAAACCGAGTTGACACCACATTTCACTAGAACCGGGGATATAAGCTTTTGTATGCATAAGATGACAAATATGATCGTAAAATTTTAAGAATCTCGAGCTCAAGCATGGACCCCGTAAATGCAAAATCTTGGACTAATGGCCGGAAGTGCAAATCAAGCAGCCATCTTGTCACAATGACTGAAAATTTTTTATCACTGGCACTAATTAGCAAGTGCATCAGGGAAGAATTGCAAAATTGAAATCAGCAATTTGGCCAGGGGTAGAAGAATTTATGATTTTTATGAAATTTTCCTGTGGAAATGCTTGCTGTAAAACATGAATGCAATTCACATGCTACTGCACAAGTACTATCCAGAACAATCAGCACTGCATCCACTGCAGTGCATTCCAATTATGCAAATTTGCATTCTATGAATCCCAGACCCCCCAATTTGCATAAGCATAAGATACGTACATGGATTGAAATATTGACTACTAAAATACTGGCAGCGTGAAAACTGGCAGCAGTGGGAGAAATTTAGAGGCGAAAGGAGGAAGAGGGTTTAGTTGGCGGTTTTACCTAGCTCGTTCGTCGTTCAAAAATCAAAGCTAACGGTGTTCTTGGAGGTAAATCCAGGGTGAAAACTCATTTGCGAAGACGAATGAGTATTGGCAGTTGTGTTTGACTTCACTTTTTTATTACGTTCATGAAAATCAGGGCTAGCTTCTCGATTTTGAGGCCAATCACTTTGCATTTTATTTTTTAAATGTTTGATTATCCTGATCGTAAGATCAGCAAGAACGAGCTAACAATTATATTTTGACATATCTGCCTGATGATGACCAGTTGTCATTTTCAGCTGTAACGTCAGTATGATAAAAGCGGTTACAGTAATCCAGTTGAGGTGGTAGATGAAATCTCACAGTGCCAATCGATACAATGTGGTAAATTTGTGATTTCGTAAAGGCATGAAACATGTGATTTTATTGCTTAATAATTGCTCATCCGCCGG
>JAQIWJ010000937.1:0-14635 GCA_034695185.1 Discolaimus major
GCGTAATCATGGGTGATATGCTCGTGATCGAAGGAAGTGATCAAAGTACATGCGACGCTTGTAAATGAGCCATCATTTTACTAGGCTTTATGCAATTATACAAATCAGCATCCTGATACAGAAGAATTCAGAGTGATTCCAGAGAATATACCTGTCAATATGATTTTTCTGCACCAATAATCCCATTGCATCAGAAAGTGCTGTATTATAATAAGCACCCAGTTTCGCAGAGTGCAAAAATTAATGGCAGCAGCAAGAATTAAAAATTCCAAAAGCAGACTCATAAGTTCAGATTGGCTCTGGAAAGTCGTACTGTAAGCATGAAGAGGCTAATTCTGATCAGTGTCCTACTTACGACTGTGTTTTCGAAAGAATTGGACGTTGATAAAAATTGCGATGATGAGTATAAGAAATTGGAAATATGCTATTTGGATCAGCTGAATAAAGAGGTCGGTGATAAGGCCTCGGAATACAGAGACGGTATCAGTAAATGCTTCAAGTCGTAAGTGCATTCTGATAAGGCCACTCATGGGTGGTCATGCGAATGGACGTATTGGGTTCTGGCAACCCATGCCTGCATGGCCATCCATACTAGTCAATGCTTATCACTGAATTCTGATAAACTGACCCATGTGGGTACTTCCATTCTCCACTAATCAACACTTATCACTGCAGACACAAGAATTGCAAAAGCCCGGATTTCAATCACGACCCAATGGCCGATATGCCTCGCCTGATTCGTAAAATCGCGGAAAAATTGAAAGACGAATGGTCGAATACGACAGAAGTTGTTCAGCTTTGCATCAAACGAAATATCACCGAAGAAATGGCTTTGCTTTTAAAAGATTGCATCAAAAAACGCGGGATCAAGGATTTCAATCTGACACAAGCGGCTGAGATATTCGCAAATCAAGGCGGCCTAGAGATTTTCGATCTTCTCATGACCACTAGCAAAAATGCCAAAGCTAAAAACTGGTACGCCTTTTTCGAGAGGCATTTTTGTGGATGCATAAATGCAGAGTTTCAGGAAGACATTTCTTCTTGGTAATATGAATATTGCTCGTGCATTTCGAGAATGCGATGCGAAAGAGAAGAGCACGAATACGACCGTCAAAGAATCACTGGGCCAATGCACTAGATCGATTTTCACAAATGCAAAATCGCATTTTTGTCAAGGGACCGCCAGATGCAGGAATCGGGGGTAAATGGACATACTGTAACCGCTCTGACGGTTTGCAGATTGACAGTTTTTCCAGATCCAATCAATGCAATCAACGTGCAGAACACGTTTACCAAGCATGTTGCGATTGTAAATATCAAAAAACACTGGACATGGTCCAACAATTGGACGCGTTGAGGAAAAGAGGCAATATCACATTACAAGATACGATGAAAGCCATGTCGGGCGGCGGTAATCCGATGAAATATATTTCCGCAATCGATGATTGTTACGCGAAGAATCACGAAAAAACGCCTAGCATAGTGAAATTGATCAAAGTCTTGAGTAGATCCATGAAAGAAAGCGGTAAGAAGGATTCCAATGCAGAAATGGCTGATAAAGGCAAGACCAGGGATGATTCGGATATGGATAATCCGGACGACGATATGAGCTCGGATAAGGCTCCTATCATCGATACGAAAATCATAGATGCTATCCGAGATTTTCTAGCATCGTTAGCCTTCAATCAAGAGGAATGCGTTCCTTGCAGTGATAAGTGATTGTGCGTGTGACAAAAAAAGCTACAGTACGACTTCTAATGACTGTCTGCTGTGCTAACATTTGGTCATTGAATCCTGAATCCATTGTTGCACAGTATGATTCTCCTGCTGACTGTGCTCTATCAAGAAATCACATGATCCCTTGCTTTTTAGCCCCATATAATCACTGATATCCTCAGCACCCATCATGAAATTTCAGGCACAAATAAAAACCCGCGCAGCGTGTCTCTCAGTCAAGGAAAACCATATTTCTTGTTCGCATTTCAAGCACACCTAACCAGATGTGAACGAGGAGCAGGGTGCATCCCTTTTTGGCCTGAAGCATGCCATTATTTTTCAAATTCCACGTGAATGTTCATGATCGCAAAAACAATAAATAACCCGCCCTTTACCCTGAAGCAATTCTAAGCCAGATAAGAGCAATTTCGTGAGCAATGAAAAAGTATTTATAGTCCTCTAAAAGATGCCTACATCTTATCAATTGGTTCCTCAGAATAGAATGGATAATCAACGTGTTACTTGGCCATTGATTTTTTCCTTATTAGCTGCAACTCTATCGTCTTTCGTATTCGGATTCAATGTAGGCGTCATAAATGCACCTGCACAAGTGAGTTTTGAAATTCCGCCTCCCGAAAATATAAGATCGAGCACAAATTTACAGCTTATCAAAAATTGGATCCAAAATGAGTCCTATCCATACGTGCACGGAGATGTTCCTAGTGATTATTTATTCACTGAAATTTGGTCCTGGATTGCCGGTGGATGCTTCCCATTGGGAGGGTGTTTGGGAGGATTACTCAGCGGATATGCTGCGGATAAACTCGGCAGGTTCGAATTTTGTATCGAACGATCGAAGGGATCATAAAGCTTGAACGATTTTTTAGGAAAGGTGCAATGTTAGCAACTGGATTTTTAACGCTCGTAGCCGCCTTATTGATGGGCATTAGCAAAATGACCCATTTATATATGCTTCTGATTATTGGAAGATTAGTGGTTGGCATTAGTTGCGGTATGATCAGCATTGATTATCGATATCGATCACTGATTAGTAAATTCCAGGCTTATTCAGCGTACTTCCTGCCATTTATCTGACTGAAATTTCGCCATTACGATTACGCGGACTATTCGGAAGTTGCAATACAGTGTTCGTTATTCTTGGGATATTTATTAGTCAACTATTGGGATTATCCCAGATTCTCGGAACGGATCGATTGTGGCCATTACTTTTAGGCAAGATGGCCTTGAAAGCGTCTTTGATGAAACGCAATGCAATGCTTTTTCAGCATTCACAGCAATACCAGCCATATTGCAATTGATCACTTTACCATTTTGCCCTGAAAGTCCCAAATATTTGCTCGTGATCAAGAAGAATCGTGATCAGGCTCAAACAGGTATACTGTAGCCAGAATGCTGTGCAGTCGAAAATGAATAAGGCCGATTTCAGCATTGATGAGATTGAGAAAATCCAATGATGTCAGTCAAGAAATTCAATCCATGATCGAAGAGACTAAATTCGTTTCGCAATCTTCAATTACTGGACAAACGATGAGGAAATCGTTTTGGTGGGGTGTACTGATTTGTATGATCAATCATATTTCCCAGCATGTGACTGGAGTCACAGCTGTAAGTTCAGTCACCAATCGGCCTAGTCAAATTTTTCACAGCCAATTTTCCACGCCAGGTATTATATTTCTCATCAACCATCTTCATCGAACAAGCAGGAATGGAAAGAGACCAAGCACTAGCGGCTACATTGGGTGTTGGTGCTATTTTTCTCGTATCCGGTCTCGTATCAACTATGATTATCGATCGAGTTGGAAGGAGATTTCTCATGTTATTCGGCCTAATTGGAACTTGCTTTTCTGATGCAATGATTTTCCTCACGTTGCATTTACTGGTACGAGAGATGTCTGCAATTTTGCTGTGCTTGACCAGTGGTCAAGGATGGTATTTTCAAAAAATCTCGTGAGCTTTGACAGCATTGCATTACTGACCAATGGTCAGGAGATTTCAAAAATGAACAAACGCATTTCATTTTCCACCATGCATTGCTTAGTAAAAAAGCAAAAAAATTTTACATCGGGCGGGATCGAACCCGCGTCGGTCGAGAAAGTTGCAAAAAACTAACGGCCTGGACCGCTTGGAAATTTTGCTTTTTTGGAACACCATTGGTGAAGCGGCTCTCGGTTCCTGCACAAAATGTGCAGACTGAATCTTTTGAGTATTTCTGCCATTTTTTGGGCAAGAAGACATGTTTCGAAGCTTGAATGAAAAGACTTTCACGTCTCCAATGAATAGCAGGAAAATATAGAATAGCACAATTATCACAGGCTAATCCGATGTCAACTTTAGGCAGTTGATAAAGAAGCATACAAAATAGCGGCATATTTCGCGATAATTTTCGTCTACTTATTCATATTCGCATTCGCAATTGGCCCAGGTACGCTCAGGTTCTTTTCACACCTAAAATCAGAGGCCATATTTTCAGCCTCCATCCCTTGGTTTTATACCAGTGAATTATTTGAACCAATGAAAAGGGGTAAAGTCAATGCCATAGCCACAACTACTAATTGGTTATCCGGATTCATCGTTAGCTATACATTTTTACCATTAAAAGTGAGGATGACGGGTGATCACTGATGAAAAATCCATCCGATTTTCATTCTAGAATGCCATTGGTGAATATGTATTCCTAATGTTCGTCATTTTGAGCATAGGAGCGATCATTTATCTATCCCTATTCGCACCAGAGACGAAAGGGAAGACTTGTAATGAGAATATGCAAGCGATGGAGATGAGAAGAGTTAGATTTTGTAAATGTTCTTGATATGATCATTCACATGATCCATGGGTGCTTTGTGCGTGCATGTTTTATGATACTGTGGATTCAAATAGTCAGCCAGCACGTGCCATGCATGCTTCATTGCATATCAATCAATCCTGATAAATTTACGATGCAGTCTGGTTTTCATAAACTGATCACGCCACATTCTTCAGTCCGAGGCACACCTAAAATAATATTTGACACAAGGTAACCGGTTATATTTCAACCGCATGAAACGCCCTGGATTCCCAAAACAGGAAGGGCAATGATGAAACTTTGAACGTCTGGACTGGACTGGACTTGGCCAACTATTATTTTACGCCATCATGAAGAACGTAATGGTGAAAATTAAAAATCTCATGTGCCATCCGCCGATCAGCACTGATCGAAGAAATGAATCTGGCAAAATCGTTTGGTCATCAAAGAAAAGGCGTTGGTTCTCGTTCTGTTTAGCATGGGTCGGCGTATTCACTGCCCATACGCAATTCTCGCTATTCTCCTCAATATTGGGACCGTTTATGAAAAAGGTGCGTGGAAAAAATGCTCCCTATTCAGAACCCTACTCCTGCATTACGCATGTCAGAATATTCAAACACAAATCGATGTGCATGCATGCATTGGAAATCATGTTCAACTTGTCTGATATGCAATTGCGCAATGTCAGAATAGTCAGACTATATAATGCGAGTATAAAATTCAAAATTCGCAGATGGAACCGAACATAGATGAACAATGGACAGCCTGGGCCATCGTTTCGTACAGTTTCGCTCAAATTATCAGTTCGCCATTACTCGGATGGTGGAGTAATCGAATACGTCAATCTCGATTACCAGCCGCCGTTGGTTTATCCTTGATCATTCTCGGGCATATCGGATATTGTTGCGCCGAATCGTTCCCCGTTCCGTACAGGAAATGGGCCGTTTTCTGGTTCCGATTCGTGGTCGGTTTCGGATCAGGGATTCCGGGATTATTGCGCGGATATTGCGCGATTGCTAGCCTACCCAACGAGAGGACAGCCGCGATGACCGGATCCACGGCAGCGCTCGGATTAGGAGTGATTATCGGACCGGGCATGACGGCCGCCTTCGCACCGTTAGGTCCCGTAGGCGTCGCGATCGGATCATTCTATTTACACGCGTATAATGGACCGGCCATATTTACCATCATAATTTGCATAATACAAATCATCTTGTATTATACTGTATTCGTGGAAGAGTATCCGGGATTGCACGTGGCACCGACACAATCGATTTCTAGTAAGATTACCCCCCCCCCCCATCCCGAATGGTGTCATCAGAAAATTTGCATTCACAGATAAAATTGATGACGAGAAGACATTGCCACCGTACGATAAATGGGCTGTTTGGGGTCAAGTATGGCAATGGTTTGCCATGTGGATAACCTTGATAAATTTTATCATGTGAGTTTTTCTTGTGCATTGCAGAATGCACTGCAGCAGTCAGTGCATAAAGCAGGCATGTTTCGATCAAAAATTGCAAAATTTCTCCGACCAGATCCGGTCCAGGATACTCGATGGTCATGTTCGGATGGACCCAATCGCAATCCATCGTCTATAACGGTGCTATCATGGCCGCATTCGGTGTAATGTCCTTCATAATCTACCTTTTATATTCGGCCTACGGGAAACGATTACAAGAACGCGATGTGATCATAATCGGCATGGCAATGATGACAGCGTTCTCGTTGATCACATTCCCGTATCCGGGATATCCCATCACGAATCGACCGAATACGACCGAATTCGGTCATCGGTCGTTAACCAATTCATCGAATTTCAATGAAACCATCATTCATGGTTGCGATACTAAAAAATATTCCTGGTGCTTTACAGTACCGCACGTTCCGATGATCCTATATTTATCCACTTTCTTCTTATTGGCCGTCAGTTTTCCAGCCGTCAATTGCGCAATTTCTACTATAGTGCCGAAAATTATCGGTCCTCGACGACAGGTGATTTTTCAGTGCTTCAAAAATCGATAATAATATCCCATTTTCTAGGGTACTTGGCAAGGCGTATTGATTGCTGCCGGAGGGATTTCCAGATCCCTAGGACCTCTGGCATTGAGGTAGAATTTTCGTATTGCAATATTAGCATGATCGAAATTTTGAATTTTAGCTACGCATTCATAAGACAAGGTCCACCGGTTGCCTGGGGATTTGCTATTGCCATCGGAATATCCGGTGTCATTTTGGGCCTATTGATGAGACGTCGATACGTGCCATTGGTTTTGAAACCATCCGAAGACGGCCTGGATCCGAATAGAGGCATATTATTTTATCGATGATCAATGAATGATCGGAGTGATCACTGCATGATCATTACTTGGGGGTGTGAAAGTCACTTACGCATTTTCAATGATAATTTTGAGTGCTAGTCCAGAATCAAAGTATAATTTCTGAATTTGTGATCATGGTTATTACCATATCAGTGAAGTTTGATATTATAAAATCAACTTAGCAAGCGGCATACTGTAACCGCTATTCTCCCTAACTAACTAGGCGGAGCTATGCTCGCCTGCTGTGATTGGTCCGTTCTTAGCCAAGTGGCATAATGTAACCGCTCTAAACTCATGCTGATATAATGTCACATACAGTACAATCAAAAATATCCACATATAATACACATGCATAATTCAAAAATATTACAATACACCGAATATCTATACAATATTCAATGAAAAATGTTGGCTATGTTTGACTAGTCCATTGCTTTAGCCTAAAATCGTCTAATATGGACGATTCGCATTGATGCCTTCTGAATACGCCGCTAGTGAATTGATCGATTTCTACCGAAGGCGACCTCCTTCGATATCCACCGTTCATATGGATGTGCTGTTCAACCGGTACATGCCCCACACGATTGAGATCCGTCCAACTGTAATATGGTGCTCCGCCGGATGTGGACATTCGTCCCAAACGATTGGGATCCTCGTCCGCACGCTGATCTCTGCAGCAAGATCCGTTCATATGATTGAGCTGATTCAACGCTTGTAATTGCGGATGAAAATCATCGGATGATGGTCGTCTAACCACATTGGACGGTCCAGCACTGGAACTGGCTCGACGTTTCCAAAATGAACTGGACGATTTTTTGGGCGGCGATTGAAAAGTGTACTCTTTCCTAATCACTCCCGTAGCGATCGGACGATGACCGGGCGATTTCTGGCGCGTTTTGACGAATCTCGTGCATCGTCCGATAGCGTAATTACATATGAACACCAACATTTGCATCAACGTTAATATGGATCCGCCTAGCCACAGCGAATATTGACCGCCCAAATTAGCTATGAATCCGTGTATGGTCAACGCACGGTAATGTTTGATTTTCGTGAATTCCAGTTTCTCGTAATATAAATCCAATATGATCGTATTCTTCATTTTCGTCCATTCCGTTTCGTCGTTGGTGAATTTCTTCGCATCCTCGGATGGGAATTTACTGTAGGATATGGCCGAATGATATTGCCAATACGTACATCGAGGACGACATTCTTGACGACATCCGTAGAAGAAATGATCCGCGTCAGTATTCTCTTTGAATTGGTTCCATAAGAATTTGAACATGCATTCGTGGAATTGTATAGTTCGACACAACGGTAGTCCGTGGATATTCCGATTACTCACCGTTGCGCAACCGCAATAATTTTGAGCCGCCTTGAAATAGCATTCGTCGAAACATTCCACTCGGCTGTAATTCGGTTCCGTATGCGTTAAACATACGAATCGAGGCGGATCGTCCATGAATTCGTATTTCGTTGCCTGAAATTGAGGATGCTAAGTATGGCTACAGTATGCCAAGCGGATTTTGGGGCCTTGAAAACATGCGGATTCAGCTACAGTATGCCTGTGAAAAGGGACTCCACAAGGAGGGCCTGCAATCTTTGAAATGCAAACCATGCCTGAACCTGCTGGTCAGTACTCACTGACCACTGACCACAATCATGGTGGTCACTCACTTTCAAGGGCATCAACGCATGCGTCCCCACAGGTACGAATGTCATATCATAATCAATGCCCTGATCGGGTTCGGCTAATTTCAATAGGATACCATCGTTCAGCCAATTATTGACGGCTAAACTGTATTTCTGTTTCGGCAAAGTGACCACTATAGTCATCCCGTAACCGTATCCGGGTCCGGATTGATTGACTCCTCGTATTCGAAAGCATTTGCCTATAAGAAAACTTTGCATTAGTCAATGTTCAAACTGAAATTGAGTTGGAGCCGATTCAACTAAAAGGCTTTCTTTCAATGGCGAGAACAGCTTTGATATAATGGGTAATTTTATGGATTTATTACCACCATTTTATGCATTGATTTATGGCGCATATTCGGGCTAGTGGGAATTTCCAGAATGCTACAGTATGCCTGTGTTTACATGAATGCGAACACATGAATGAGTGCGGTCTGTTCAGTGACTATTGGTCACTGAGTTTACAAATCCCTCGGATTATATGACATGATCCATTTGGGTCGAACTGAAGACCCTGCCACCCATGTGCAGTGACCATTGGTCACTGTATCAATTCCTCAGATTCAGTTAGCCGTGCATTCATCAGGATGATTAAATGACCCATCAAAATGGACCCTGGTCGAAATACGACCCTCTGATGCGTACCAGCGAATGTTAAGATTCCAGTAATATTAGCGCAACAATCGACAGGGCCAGTAGGATAGGCGCAATCGACGAAGAAATCCTTGCATTTCAAACTAGCCTCTTCCAAGAACTCCTCGAAAGTCATATTCAAACGATCCAACGTTTGATTCATGGCTAAATCCATTGCTACTAAATTCGCGTGCTCGGTCAATCGTTTCAACTCTTTCCGCTGAGCCGGATGTTTGGAATTGAATCCGAACACTAGTTGCATGTGTTGAGCTACGTCCATACTGACGCTATTATTAGTTAAGAATTCCGAATTGAATCGATTGAACGGACAGATGACTAAATCGGGCAAGGCGAAACGGAGTTCGGATTCGTGTACGAAATAACTGACCATGACTGGCGATTCCATGTATTGTTCTAATATATGATAACATCCGTACACGGCCGCGGCTAATGCTCCCAAGAATGTGGTCAACCAGAATAAACGTAAATACCAATTCTCGGCTCGGCACAAATCGCTCAAACCGTGCAATGTACTTCGTTGACAAAATAAACGCATCTGTTGATAAAATACCTTTCGACGACGGCTGAAAATCGGGATTACTTTAGCATTGTACAGGTGATTGGGACTGGGCTCTGTGATGCACTGGGATTACTGTAACAGTACTGACTGGTTAATTGTGTCTTTTATGTTGCATTGAATGGAGGTATTACTGATAAGGATAAGAGATATCTGAAAGCTGGGATAATCCGGATATGAGCCCTTATTCATTTTTGTCATCATTGGCCATGAGACCAAAGACTGAGTTTTGTCAAGATTGATCAGGATATGCCAATCTTCAGATTGGTCAAGCTATCATGCATTAATGCCACAATCTCACTGTGACAAGCTTCCTAGCTCGTCAAAAAGGTCTTATTACAATTTTGATGCCACAAAAAATATGCTGGCTGATATTCATGGAATCATCTCATCATAGAATCTCACCGTTCTGGTTTCACAGGATCAGGTATATGCGGTTCCAAAACCAGCCTCACACAGTATTTCTTCAATTTAGGAGCCATTCTCATCTTTTTCAATTTCAAAAATCATGCAACTAACCCGCATTCAATGAATCTGTAGTTTAAAAAAGTGAGTTCAAAGTCGAGAAGATAATCCTATTCCCCTGTGATAATCTATGCAAATCCAGTGATCGATATTTTCTAACTCACATTTTCTTCATTGGTACACTGACATGTTGGGCATTCGCCTCGGGCCTATTGGTGGATATCACATATCCCGGAGGCATATCCGAGGGAAATCTATGACCGGATATATCCGGATTCAGGGGATCGATATGATTTAGCATTGAAATGTCCTGATTCCCTTCACGGCCGGAGGGCGTTTGACGGAATCCTAACGGATCCGACTGGCATCGATGGATTCGAGATGATGTATTCATTTTCGGGCTTGATACGAAAACATTCGTGGCTTCAACCGAATCCAGGGAAGAACAATGAATTTTCCACGCGTGCTCGAAAGGCTCTCTCCTCGGACTGGGTCTGGGGGATAAAGATTGAACTCTCGAAGCAAATGGCAAAAAACGTCCTTCCCTTTGCTCACCGTGGTGTTTGAGGAGAAACAACAGCCGAGTGGAGGACATCGATCAAAAACCAACGCACACAAAAGGTGCCAAGCAAAAACTTTCACTCAAAATTCGCCCTTTCTCGTTTCGCCCCTGCTCTTGAACTAGGAACAAATGCCATTTTCCACTTCATTCCTACGAGGACAAAGCACCGATCTCATAAGCGAGATGCCTATTATACGTCCTCGACCTAAACATTGAATGAAGTCATCATCGTTTCTTGGCTTCAGTCAAAAATTGACATATTACTCGAGTGGAATCATCCGCTGACCTCTCCTCCCCACTTTGAACATGTAAATAAGACAGCATTGAAACCACTTCAAATTTGCCCCAACCCCCCTGGTTCGAAAATTTCGAGCATTTCTGAGGGACAAATTATTCGAGTGCAATCACACGCGCATACCTGTGTATGGAAGTTTCCATCACTGCCAATTCATCCAATACATCATCGGTAATAATGGATTTTTTCGATTGACCACTCACAGATTTCTTAGCACAACCGTTCTTCCGGAGTACTGTATCCGTCCTCATAGTCACGGATCGATAATCAGCATAAACTGAATATTTACTAAGAATAGGTATAGTCTCTTGTGTGAACTCGCCCGATCCGAATGATCGATTCAATCGATCACGCACTGATTGTTGATCAGGAGTAAAATCGATACGTTCTGGTATAGTCCATTCGAATTCAGACGTGCACGGAATGTGAGTTGGACGTCATTGCAGATTCCTGAAAGGGATACTGTAATTTGTATATGATTTTGCTCATCTTGAAAAATCGTGCAGTGATAAAATGCAAATCGATATGTGATTATCAGTCGTGATCAACCGTGGATGGCCATTCTGTGTCAGTACTACTGGTCACTCATTTTCAAAAAGCATTCCACGCCCTACCTGGACCTTCATGTTGCCATATCAGGCTACAGTATGAAAATTATCATTTTGATATGAATTTCTACAGTATGACTGCTTATTTTTGCCTTCCATGATTAGCAATTTCACTGCTTATTTATCCGCTGCCATGGTGCTTGTCAAAAATTTTGAAATGCCCCCAAAATTGGCATGGTTTGAAGGATTTATCTTCTTAGAAGATAACAGATCTTAGCCACCACTTTTTTCCCATGGAAAGAAAGCAATGCATTCCATTTGCATAAGCATAAAAGCTCCTTTTTCATTGCGAAAATGACCGAACGTATTTACCTCTGCCAATGACGTCAGTAAAAAAGTTCTTGGTAATTAACGAAATATCATCACAGCACCAGGCGTCGGTGAAGAATACGAGTTTTGAGGAAGAAGAAAACAGTTTCGAAATATGAATAATGCCTGCATCCAATTCCGAAATGTATTCGCATAAATCGTCTCGGTCATTGGCTTCTCGAAAAAGAAGCCGCTTTTCTTCACCCAACCGATGCATCTTCTTTTTACACTTCATTTGGGGGATCGTTTTTGGAAGACTGATAAAAGGAGGCTCGTTTTTCCTCATTCAAATAGGCCAATATGGAAGACGTAAGTACGTTTGATTGGATAAAAATTGAACCCGTATCAGCTTAGAGTACATTTATCCCAATACCAACACCCACACTTCATGGGGGACTGTCTCCAGGGTCCGGAATTAGGGGTGCATGGTTATTTCCACCCATACTAGTGTACATGCCGAAATGAGACAAGCGAATAACGGGCGGCTTCTCTCCTCAATCTCCGAGGGGAGAATGTTTTGGAACTCGTTTAATTAGAAATATACGTCAAAAAAGATCAGCCCTTGTTTGTTCAGTCGAGTATACCTTTTTTCGGCCGGATTCAAATCGGCAGCCGATGATTGAGAGTTCTAAAAAACCGGTGCTGCGATGATCAGTATTATTGTGAAGGAATAAATAACTATTCGAATAATCCCTGCATGCTTATTCTTGTGGAAAAGAACAGGCGGTTCTTCCGACTACTTGGAAGGAAACTTCTCTTCACACTCTCAGAAACAGGTGTGATCAAATCGAATCCCTCGGCATTTACTGCCGACTCTGGGCTTGGAGGAGAAAAAGACCATTTTTATGACCAACACGTGGCTAAGAATTGCTGAAAATGCACATGTGCCGCTGTGCTTTGGGGAAGTGCTAGATTCTTGACTGGATAAAAGTGCCATTAAAAACACCATTTCCTCAAGAATCGCCCGACCGTTCCGGCCCACCGAATAATGAAGACTCACGTGTTGAGGAGTGGTTTTGGGAAGGGAAAAAAGTGTGTTCGCAAAAATTTTAATGGCCCTTTCGCGTAGTGCAAATATTATTCTACATAATTGACAATTGAGAGAAATATTCGAAAGCATCTTCGTAGAAGCTGCTTTAGGCCACTCGAGCGAGGCTTCTCGGGATTAACACGAGAAAGAAACAACCGACCTAAATTGCGCAATACGCTCAAATCTCATTATCGTGACGTAATCCGACCCAGACCGAGCACAAATAAGGACATAAAAACCGCATCGGATTTGAAAGTTGATCCGTTTGTTTTTACCAATCTCGGCAGAAAAAAAGGCACGGGTTGATCATAAACGTGATCAACTATCCGAGCGTGAATTTAAATCGTAGCCCATTTCGAATAAAAAAGACGCCGAAGGATCAATTCTTACAGTTTGGAGGCGTAGAAAAAGAGAGAACCCATGGCCCATTGGGAATTTCCGCTTGGACTAATTAATTGCTAACGACGCATAATGCCCGTATCGTCTATAGGAAACTAATGGCTTTATCCACTTCGCATTATCCCTACTGCCTCTGCGTCTTGGCTAAAATCACCAGCAAAGGGCTTAGCTTTTATGGCCTCCTTTCCATGCCGATGGCCGAAATGCGGGGTTAGCTTTTTACGTAGTAGAAGTACTGGAGGGGGAAAAAAGACGACCCAACTCGAGCAATCAGCCACTGTTGGGCGAGACTGTATATGGAAAAAGTAGGCAGTTCCATTGTTGGAAACTAGGAATTTAAGGGGCGGGCACTGGAGAATACTGGTTTCGATCCAATAAACTTCGTCCCCGGGCATCGGTTGGAGCCAAATTTCTAGTTCACTAATAAGGCATGATTCTGGTGCCTAGTAATCGAGTGAAGAAAGCGAATGACGTTGCATTCAGATCCTTGTTGAGACGCAATGCGGTCAATTGTAATTTGGGCTGGCATTGGGAAAGGGAAAAAACTTGGAAGAGGAACTGACGATTGCTCCCAGCTATACCAAAAATTAAGACCAAGGATATAAAAAAATGGACACGCCCTGAACGAAATTTGTTGCATTGATTTCTAAGAATAGCTAAAGTCAATGATTCGACTTCTTATGAATAAGCACGAAATTCCTGAAACCACAATCTCAAATGAAGGCGTCAGAAAAAATTAGCTTCGCATAAATGAAGTCGTGAAAGCTTCGCTGAAATGATCGATCTTTGACTTTAGATAAGAGACTTTTTCATGCCCGGAAGGCAGGAAGCCATTCAATGCAGGCGTATGAATTGTTTATGAACTTTTTTACGCCAACTTCCGATCCATTCAAGTGCACAATGAAAGACAAGAATTATAATGCAATCGTATTAGCCGAGTTTCCTGTGAAAACATGCACTTTCTGAAGCTGTTTTTTTTCAAAAAATGGGATGCATGCTGTTTCGAATAAATCATTGTGCAAATACCTTGCAGCCATGATCGACATTGGGACCCTAATCCCGATCCCGTCCCGAAAACTCGGGAATCGGGACGGGAATGGGTCGTCCTTAAAAATATCGGGATCGGGACTGGGCGGGAATGAGAAGTGTTCGGGTCCCGAAAAATTCCCGAAAATCCCGGAATTTTTAAATTTCGCGCTAAACTTAACGGAAGACAATGAAAAAT
>JAQIWJ010000938.1:0-14627 GCA_034695185.1 Discolaimus major
ATTCTGTCTCCTCGCTGGTTATAGCGCAATGCCGCACCGTGCCGCAGGTAGCCGCAAGGAGTATAACTTCTCCCTAACTTCTCCCTTACAGTACGCCACCGTTCACTCACTTGCGGATGAAAAGTGACAACCAATGTATTGGATACAAAAACGCCTTTCGGATTCAAAGATCGATCGCGTTTTGTTCCGCACGAAGTGAATGCTAATTTGATGCCCGTCACGCGCCTGCCAATTTCATCATTCCTACATCCCGGCTGATCGAAACGCCCTTTCACATATACGTGACCTTGGAATTCGTGTTTCGTATTGAAATTCACCGTGATACTGTCCGATGAGCATCTGGAAAAAGTTTAGGGGAACTCATGGAATGTGATTTTGACCAATTGGTCTGGCATCAGTGAAATTATGAACTCAATTTGGGACAGTGCCTGCTGCGAAATGTGACCCACTGATATTTTCAGAACATGCTATTTTAGACCATCCTCATTCATGTCAGTAAAAATGAACGGATTGATAAAACGAAGCCTATTGGCGAAAATGGCCATGCAAATTGACCATGAATGCAAATTTACTCGATTTCCGGCTCCCCTTCAACTCCGTTATCAATTGGAATAGCATACGAATCGAATAATTTTCCCACCAGAAAAATAAATACCACCAAATTGAGCATTTTCCAAATGCACAGTCAGTAAATGGTCACTGGCTACGATTGCAGGCATTTCAGACGTATTCTTTGAGCATGCCGGTCAAGATAGGGGGTCAATCCGTGTTTATATCTTTGCCCTTCTCACCCATAAATTTTAATGGCCTCAATTTTTTGCAAAATATTCGAAATCCTTGAAATAATGCATTTCTTTCGAGGGCGTTTCTTCAAAGGCACCTCCATTTTTCGGCCATGCATGGTTTTTGGGTAATTATTTTCACAGTAGGCATCACATGTGTGTTTTTTTTGGATGCATAAAAGATCTCGCTAATTGGAGTCTATTATTTTCATGCACATTCGTCAAGGCATAATCCGGTTATGTTTTTATACCCATCATTTCAGCCGTCTCCTCGAAAGGTCAATCAATAATACATTGGCCTAAATTGCATCTAAATAATATGCAATGCATTTCCGACTGCCAGTACACAAGAGAAATGAGCCTTTTACGAAAGAAAATTGTTGTCTTTATTTCGAGTGGAAATGTCAATTTTTCATAAACCGTCTCCTGACGATAATGACTGAAAGAAGGCCCTGATCAATATTCGCGATAGTCACGCGCATAATTTCACTGCAATTATGGAAAAATATGCAAATATTCGAATGTCCTGTTTTAGCGTGCGTGGCTGCCAATTTACAGTATACCGGCCAATTTGAATTGCCGCGTTTTTTGAAAGTCGCCTGAACATCATCGGGTGTGCGCGAATACCGTACACCGGAAATTCTTGGCACGCCCAGAGGAGAATTTTCGTTTCTTCGACGAATTTTGAGGAGTGGCTGTTAGAAATTTTCATGCTTTCTTATTGCATATTTGCAGTCGATTAATCAATCATCGTTATTTCTACTTTCGTACTTTCGTACTGCCATTTATTACTGGTATTTTGTATTTGCAAAATGTCATCGGATCCGGGAGGAAAAGGACGAGGAAGGGGACGAAAAATTGTAACCGGCGGCGGCGATGCCCAAACGCCTGGCTCACCAACGTCTTCAGTATCATCAGAAACGACTCCATCGAGTACAAGAAGCGCCGGACGAGGTCGAGGACGTCCAGTTCGACCAGGCGGCGATAATTCGCCACCAGGAGGTAATTAAAAAGAATTATTGCGTGATAAATTGCAATAATTTTGCAAAATATCCTGTATGTTTGCGTTGTTTGTTGACGTCTAAAGCTGCGTATGATTTTTCAGATGTGGGTGCAGCGACGGCTTCAATGGGCGGATTGACGTTGGCACGAGCTATAACGGTATGTTCAGTTTTATTTCTCTTGTGCAAAAATATGCAAAATCATTTAATTTCAGGCATCCGGCGAAGGTACGGAAGAATTCACGAAAGTGAGAAATGCGCCGAGTCAAGAAGGGCAGAAGTTGGAACAAGCTATGAAACGTCCGGGCGTTGGGAAAGAAGGTCGGCCGATTCAATTATTCGCCAATCATTTTCCGCTGCAAATTCCACCGAATATGCTCGTTTACCATTACGATTTGGCCATGGCTCGTCGATACAAACGTTCCAAGGATAAACCGAAATCAACGAAGCCCAAAAAGCTACGTCCACGCGCTGACGACGACGACGAGGGATCCGGAATGAGGGAAGAAATTATCGGCCGGGAAATTATCAACGGAGAAGAATTCGAAATCGTGCTTTGCCGTCGTAATAGATGGCCGAAGTAAGCGTCTTGTGTTTGATTGAGAATCTTATGCTCACCTATTCCTCTTTCGCAGGTGGCTTGCGATGGAAGTGTACAAGAAGTTGGTTGGCGACCAGTCATTCGGTTTACATGAATATCGTTTCAAAATGGCCTTCGACGGTGCCAGAAATGTATTTGCTCAATGCGCATTGCCTGTGCCGAATGGAGACGGGGTAAGAGAAGTTATATTTTACGCTAATTACAGTATGATATGATGAGAGGATGCTTTTCTTTCAGTACGTGGTCGAGATAAAGATCCCGGACGAGCAACGCAACGAAACGTTTTTGGTCAATTTGAATCACGTGGCTCAAGTCAATATCGATTTGCGCGATGTTTTCAATCGAAATTTAATCGAACGGCGTTCAACCACCACTTTGATATTGGACATCATTTTACGCCAGTCGAAAATGTTCAAGTACGTAGCTTCATTGATATTTTGGATGGTGCTCGACGAGCCCTTGCTGATAAGCCGTATAATGGCATCTTCTTTTTCAGCAACGTCTTCATTTCTATGGGATCGCGTGCCTTTTATCGTCCGACGCAACCGAGCGATCTCGGCGGTGGAATTTGGCGTTATCCAGGCATTTGGGAAAGTGTACGGCCAATATCAGGATGGAAATCAACGATCAATTTGGATCGTAAGTTTAATTGCCTATTAGAATGGCGACATGCTATTATCCACTTTCTCTGTGCAGTGGCGAATACGGCCTTCGTCAAATCAGGACCGCTGCTTTCCATTCTGGACGATATCTTGAGAAATTCGAGGAATCGTAATTGGCAGAATCGTCGATTGGATCCCCCTGAGATGCGTCAGTTGGAGAAAGTGGTGAAGAGTAAGTATCACTACTCATGCGCTGATCCTAAGAGACAAGAGTCTCAAGATGCATCATTTCAGACTTGAAAGTCACCTCGCATCATCGCCATGGACCGCGTACTGGACGTTGTATCGGCCTTTCGAAGCTGTCGGCCAGGGATCTAACGTAAGGATCATTGTTTGCAATAGCTGAAATATTGCAACATACAGGTTCCTTATTTCAGGTTCGATTGTCCGAGAACCGATGGGAGTGTGGGTCAACTATCGGTGGAGACGTACTTCAAAATGATGCACGAGAAAAAGGAATTCGTTCGACCGGTCCAATATCCATTATTGCCGTGCCTTCAAATTGGAAACAAGGCTAAGGCTAACTACATTCCGCTGGAGGTAAATATGTTTACGAGCTTCGTTTCCTGTAATAGTCGTGTTTCCCTTTCAGTTTTGCGAAATCAAGGAAGGCCAGCGCTTCAATCATAAATTGAGCGACAAGCAAACGTCGGAAATGCTAAAGGTAAAGCTTGTAATAATAAGTCCAGTCTGGTTTCTAATGGTTGATCCGTTTTTTAAGGTTGCTTCGCAGTCAGCGCCCGAACGGAAGCGTCGTATTGAGGAAGAAGTAAGCATGTGTTTATCCTTTCTGGGCAGTGATTCAGATTATATTTTACAGGCTCGCGAAAATTTCAAGCTGGGCGAAGATCCTTATTTGAAGAGTTTCGGTCTCAACGTGGATTTGAATATGACCCGGTTACAAGGTCGCGTTTTGAAGCCGCCAACCATTGAATACGATCAGAAAGTAAGTTTATGCGAGGGACTGTGTGCCGCCTGTTGTTTCTGAATTGCTCAGGAATATTGAGTTTTTAAAGTCGCTTTATTTTCCAGGCTACCGTTCCGCCACGAGACGGCGGCTGGAATATGCGAGACGTGCGTGTTATCAAAGGCGCCAGAATCAGGAATTACGCCGTCATCAATACGGATCCGAATACGAGCAAAGCAAATATGGGGTAAGCTATTGCAGTTATTATTATTGGTTCTGTTTTAATACCTGTGACATCTTTAGGACGTTTTGTTATGGTTTGGTCGACGAGGCGAGGAAGCTGGGTATTACGTTCGAGTCCAAAGAGCCGATTCCAGGCGGCGTTGGCGACGTTGCTCAAGCCGAGGAGATCCAGAATATATTGCAAAAGTTGAAGCAGATGGCGATCGATCCGAATACGAACGAGAGCACGTTGGATTTGGTATTCGTTATTTTATCGACCAAGAACTCCCTCTTTTACTGTAAGTATTCCAGCAGCTGGCTGCGTCGACTGTTCATTATCTTTGATTCTGTTTCAGCTGCCGCGAAATCGGCTGGAGACGTCGTTTTGGGCATCAACACGCAATGCGTATTGGGAAAGAACGTGCAGAAAGCGAATGGTTCGCTATTGGCTAATTTGCTGCTGAAGATCAACGCTAAAATGGGCGGCATCAATAACAAATTATTGGACGGATCGAAAGCGTAAGCGTTTTTGACGTTATGCTCCGACAGGACTCGCAGTGATGCCTGCTATTTTAGGCAAGTACAACAACTACGCGAACCGATCTTGATCATTGGCGCTGACGTCAACCATCCAGCACCGACCGATGTGGAATCGTCGCCATCAGTGGCTGCGGTAAGCGTTAGCTTGATTTTTGCAGAACAAAATACATGTCAGCGTTTATTTCAGGTAGTGGCCAATATGGATCCCATGCCAGCTCAATATTTGGCTAAAATCATGGTGCAAGGCCGACGTCAGGAACCAATCGCCGAATTACAAACTGCGGTGGCGGACATGCTGTACAATTTCTTCATCGCCAATGGTCGCGTCTTGCCAATGCGAATCATCATGTACCGCGACGGAGTCGGAGAATCCATGTTCCTGAAGGTATGCATATTTCTGGCCTACGAGAAACTTCATTAAAATCGTTCGTCTTCTAGGTGCTGACCGACGAATTGTACGCCATTCGACGAGCTTGCGAGACCATGGAGAAATATTTGAATTTGGACAAAAAATACAAACCGCCGATTACGTTCATCGTGGTTCAAAAGCGCCATCACACTCGATTATTTTGCGCAAATAAACAGGTGAGCTTGTTTTCTGTTTGGCGGAATTCTGTCACAACTGATGCGAATTTCGTTTTCAGGACGAAACTGGGCGTGGCCAGAATATCCCGCCCGGAACCATCGTGGATACGACGATCGTACATCCGGAGGAATTCGATTTCTATTTATGCAGCCATTTGGGACTGCAGGTACGTAAACGCTTATGATTGCTGCAGCCAGAATTGATCTTGCTGATCCCAGTTGAGTGCGCGGCGTAATCATCGCCTTCATTTTCAGGGTACCAGCCGACCAACCCATTATCACGTTTTATGGGACGATAGCAATTTCACGGCCGACGAATTGGAAATGCTGACGTATTATTTGTGCTACACGTACGTCCGTGCCACCAAATCGGTCTCGATTCCACCGCCCGTCTATTACGCCGATTTGGTAGCTTATCGCGCTCGCCAGTATTTGACTTGGAGTTGGCAGAAGTGAGTATTGCGATTATATCTGCTGCATGTATGGACAAGAGGTGGGTTGGGGGTAGACCCCCTCCTAGGCCGAAAAATTTTAGAGAAAAATGCATGTCTGACCCCCCCCCCACACCCAAAATTCAGGAAAGTTGCGCAATTTGAATTTTTGACGAAAATTGCGCAATTTTGACCAAATTTTTAAACAATTTGGGCGGGAAAGTTGAATTTCTCCCACCCCCACCCGACCTTGTCCATACCTGATCTGCTGAGCGATGGGTTTTACTAAACGCGATCCTTTTCTTTCAGTATGAGCGAGACGGCATCCAGCGGCAGCAACGGCTCGACGGTCAGCTTATCCGAATTACAAAAATACGTGGCCGTGAAAGAGAATATTGCGAATAAGGGGATGTATTTCGTGTGAATTCAACCGAAGGCTACTGTTTGCGGAGGAAAAGGTACGTGCTGTTATTTGGGTTGACGGTGAAGCATTTATTTGTTAGTGTGTTTTTTCATTATTTGGGGGCTTGATCATATTTAGCATGCTTTGATCATCTCTTTTTTTCAATTTTCCAAAGTGGCAAGTATGCCAAGGTTTGATCTTTTTTCACTTTGACGATTCTTTTGTTGAGTTTTTTGCTCGAGAAATGGGGAATATTGATTGATATTGAGCTTTTTCTATGTTGAGGGCTTAGTACTGTTTTGAATTTTTCATATGGCCATGTTTGTTTGGTACCCCAATTTTTCACTATATATGGGTTTAGTATGCCCTTGATTTTTTTTGCTATTCTCTTATGTAAATTTGCAATAATACTTGGATTCGAAGAATTACATGCTCAGAATTAGATATGGTAAATCTCGGATTATGATCCGAATATGATTCCAATCAATTTCATAAATATCAAAATATACCAATGGCTGAATATCTTCTCAGCATAACAAAATAATCACGATCAATTCATTCACCATTATATTTATATCGACTGAGGTAATAAAATGAATGAAAAAGCACAAGATTACGACATCCAATCACAAATATTGGCGTCCTCATTAAAATCACCCTCCCTCCACGAACAGAGATAAACATGCCTCGACAAAAACTTACGCTGTGAACAACCCATCATTTTGGCAGTGTTGACGTTGAAGATTCATTCTCCTCGTCCACGATGAAGAAATCACTTACATCGCACGGTGGCGTTTCCGGACGTTTACTGAACCATTCCGTCGAACCTCGGTCGAAATCCATGTCCAAATTGGACGCCATCGACGACCAAGTGGACGTCAAATGCTCTTTCGAATGTAATCCCAAACAAATGATGGAAACGTTCTTCTGCTGCAAACCGTTGCCGTCGTTGTTGTCCGGATTAATGTGTACCATAAAACTGGACACACCCGTATTCGGACACGGTCGCAACGCGGCTCCTTTGCCGCCGATCATTAAACATCCCAATTCGTCCACGAAATATCGGAATAATTCGCGTATGGCTCCGCCGTGCGTGACGACCAAGATTTGCGCGTCCAATTCGGGAACATTCGCGTCGTCCGAAGCGATACTTTGAACGGATACTTTGCGAGCACCCGCGGTCCGAGTGCCATTTCCGTAAACGTACGCCCAATTGTTGGATGGTAATTGTTGGACTGACGACGGCGGACCGATTGCTTTCTCCGACGTTTCGTCGCCAATAATATCGGATGATTCGCATGGGCTGGCTGTGCACGTCGAAAATCCAGGGCTACTGCACGAACTGTACGTTCTCTTGAATGGTCCATCGATCGCATCGAATATGATCGTATCCGCCATCGTGGTGTCAACAGATAATGACTGAAAAAAGACGTCGCTTGTAAATGCGCTAGGTGTGCGCATAATTGTGAACAGCCATGACTGTATGCGCTCAGAATTTGAGGAGCACAATTTTAGCAATAATAAACAAGACTCACCGTTTCGGAAACGGCTGAAATGCCGCTATCCCGACTGGACGCGAACGGAGAAAATTCTTCCGAGCTGGGTTGTTCGATTGCGCCATCATTTGTCGTATGGTCGATCCAGTTCTCCGCCGTTCCAAGATCGTGGTTCACATTGTTGTACGGGGGCGACGTTGTTCCCGGTTCCTGAGTCGATTGGTCCTGACCACGTTGCGATTGAAGATCTTCCGAAATTGTACTATCCTCCATGGTCGTCGCTCGATTGGGACTCGTTTGCTCCGGAAGCGTCACCAGCGAATGTATACGATTGTTCTTCGACGCTGGCGTTGCTAGACGATTATTGCGATTCAACGACGAGCCGTTCTGTTGCTGCTGATGATTCTCGGCCATCGTCGTTGGACATAACGGAGTTGAAGATACGATCGTTCCGCGAGGCGTCAACGAATTTCGCGATCCGACGGTCACTCGTGAACATAAATCGCGAAAGAATTCCGAAATTCTGGCGTACAATTCTTGCAGCGTTTCTCCGCCTTGAGGCGTGTATTCGGCAGGTGACAATCTGGACCGCATCGCTTTCTCTTTGTGCAACGACGTTGATTCGCCTTCCAAAACGCCGTACCTCTGAAAGAACGAGCAATATATTAATAAATTTCAACGCAGCAAATTTAGCCTCAGCTAATGGAAACTGAAGAAATTTCACTTACCCGTTCTCGAAGTCTGGCATCACATACGAGCCCGGAGAATTTCTCATCATCGTTGTATTCTTGTACTTGGTCACTACGGATCGTACGTAATATTATTTCGGCCGTTTCTTTCGCTCGACATAAATCGCTGGCGTACGAATGCGTGAACGTCGAGAACGGTGGGCATTGACGAAAATGACGGCCGAGTAATAATGCTTGCTGACGACCGGCCTTGTTCAATTGATGATCGGATTGGCCTGAAAAAAATGATCATTTCGGAGCTTCTCTTGTAAATAGAAGAGAAAGAATAGATCAATGCAAAATTCAACGCCAATTTCGAGCATTGAACTGCATTCACTTTTAGCAAAATTTAGCTGGAGGAATACAGCCAAATATAAAAAGTTCTCACCTTGGATAATTCCTTGTTCATTCGCATCAGTGGCACCACTGAAAAAACAACGCTGATGATTGCCATAATTAATGGCTGATCTTTAGAATTTACTGTCGAACAACCACGAGTGAGAATGTGACCATTGCAGAATGAATAATAAATTCCCTTGTCGAAATATCCAATTTCAGAATATATGATGCATTGATTGACCGAATAGGACCACACACTACGGTTACAACTAGTCGATAATCTTCAGGATGATCGATTTATTTTATTAATCCAACCAAAAATCCAATTTCTTTGGCTGGATATTGGTTATCTATTTATCTCCAAAATAAATCCAGACATTGGCCAGACGAAAACTTCAGGTTGTAAATACAGGTTTCAAGTATGACGAAAAGAAAAACGCAAATAAGTAGGGAGAACTAATTCTTGAAACGCGCTTGATCGAAGAAAATCGTACGATTTTATGCTAAATAACCCATGATATCGATCATTAATCTGTAGGTCATCATATGACGCGATCTGAACCTATGATTTTCGACCTGCTGATCAGAGGATGTTGCCTGGGAACGCACCTGGGGACATGTCTGCAAAATTCCGCCAGAAGTTGTTTTCATGAAATTTTATCGATATAAACACGAAAATTCCATGTTCTTTTAATTTATTCCGCATAAACCGTGTTTATGCGAGACGCCTATCATTGTGCAATCAGTTCTGATCATCAAAATTCTGATTTCTTTATTCCACGTCAGTGGTGTGCAAATTATTCTCCGTGGTGATCCTGGCGTTCGATATTAGTTGCAAATTGAATATTTCTATTGAATACGGTCCAAGTAAAGTGAAAGGAAAAATGGCTCCTCCACCGGATCACGCGGTAAATGGTATTTTTATGTTACCATGTATAGTGTCTAGTAGAATAGGAAAAATTAATGCTGGGGGCATAGGCGTGAAAAATGCGCTCATTGTTGGGGTACATGAGAGTTTTATAAGTCGAATTTTTCATCCTCGTTCATCCTGGCATTTGTTCGAAGAAGCTGCCGTTTCGATTGAAGAAGGTCAGCTTAGATGGATTGCTGATTTCGAGCCTTGCTTTTTCGGTATTTCGTTCAGTAGACGAAACAGTTGAATTGAGGAGGCATTTTTCTGTACTTCTTCCCCCACCAATATATATGGCTGGTTGAGAAATCGGTTTCGTTCCTGACTGCCTTTCGAAACAGGCATCTAACGTAGCTGTAGAAAGCGAATTCCATTCTATGTTATCTTGTTCTGATTTACTTCTGGCGTAGTTCGAAGTTTTTGTAAACGCCGAAAGCTGGCAGGATAATCGCTTGAACTCGTGTTTCTACCAGTTTGCGTACTAGTTGGATTTTTGGTATGCACTGATAGCGTGGGCCTTTGATAGTTTCCGGATCGGTCGGTCGACGTGTAACGCACGCTTTGACGAGAAAATGCGTTCGTTTTATGATACTGTCCAGTTTGCTTGGGGAAAGGAATTTCACTGCATCCAGTTTTATGACTGTGATGTGATGAATGATGTCACGTCACGTCCGTCACCTTACGCGTCCTTTGGTCTCCATCCAACTTCGTCACTAAGCGCGTATTGTAACTAGCGAATATTATTGCTCTCTCTCTCCCTCTCCAGCATATCCGGTGTCTACGGTGACATTGATCAGCAGTGCAAGGTGCGTTCATTGAACGTAGTGCAGTACCTTGGAAGTCGATTGCTCGAGTTTAGGAGCGAGTTTAGGCGTTTTACGCATTATCTTTCCCCAACTTTATGTTCATAGCTATTCACGTGAATTTTGTGGCGTTCAATAACATTAGTGCTGTGTGATCAAACCAACAAGCTTACGATTATTGGAGTAGGCAACAGTTGCTGTTTGAGGCTGTTCATCGCGTCTACACTTTGGCCTTGACGGTTTGGAAATCGCCGTGGAAAACATTGCCGACTCGCTCAGCGATTCATCTTCGTTCGGTTAGCGATATCTCCTATCTGCGATGGTAGAGTATTTTTGAGTAAACATAACATCATTGAGCGTTTGGCTTCTTCCCCTAGCTCCCCGGCAGCAAAAGGTTCACAGCTCATTGCGAGCTCTTTTGAGGCAGGTTGTAAAGCAAAAAACATACTTTTTGTCTCGAGTGAGATTACTGAAGCATTGGAAAATGGCGTTGCTCCATCCAGACTATCGTAACAATTTTTTAAAGGCGCGTCAGCAATCCGAAGATTGGAAAGACGCTACGAAGCGTGACACGTTCGACAGTCTGACTCAAGAATGCGAGAGACTATTGGAATCGTCTGGCAAGAATGAAGTTGAAGTAAGTATTCTGTTGGATTTTATGTAATCAATCTTTGCTTTGAAGTTGGCATTGTTGCTTTCTAATGAATGACGCTGATCCTTATTTCAGTATTGGAAACGCGAGCTCGAAGGCTTCCGGGAATTATTCAAACGATTCTTACGTCATCGACCGCATATTGCGTGGGAGAAGATCGAACCATTGCCGGACGGTGCCATCAGGAATTACAACGATCTACCGCAACCGGCCGACGGCGATGCGGCTCATTTATTATCGAAATTGGTAGTCGTCAAATTGAATGGCGGTTTGGGTACCAGTATGGGTTGTAAAGGACCGAAAAGCGTCATCACGGTCCGCCACGATTTGACGTTCTTGGATTTGACCATGCAACAGATACAGGTCAGTATTTTGAAGGAAAAAAAATCATGCGAATCATTATTGATATGCGTTTTTATTTCAGCACTTGAATCAGACCTACAAAGTGGACGTGCCGCTGGTGCTTATGAACAGCTTTAACACGGACGAGGACACGAAGAAAGTTATTCGCAAATACAAGAACGTCCGCGTATCGGTTCATACGTTCAACCAGAGCAAATATCCGCGAATTCACAAGGAAACGTTGATGCCGATCTCCAATCACGTCGGGAATAATTTGGAAGCGTAAGTTTACTTTGTGATAGCATGTTTAGTCTCTCCTCAGCCACCAAAACAACAGCCAAGTTGTTTGGCTGCAATTTTTTCAAAGGTCAAAGTGCTGCAGCTAATTCCATTTTCAGGTGGTATCCTCCAGGACATGGAGATTTCTACGAGGCGTTTTCGAAGTCGAAATTATTGGACAACTTCATTGGTGCGGGGAAAGAATTCTGTTTCGTTTCCAATATCGATAATCTTGGAGCTACTGTGGATTTGAGTAAGCATTTTTGAGTTCAATATTATCCAATATTCAACAACTGCTATTATTTCAGGTATCCTGAATTTCTTGGTCGAAAGCAAAGGTGCTACCGAATTCGTCATGGAAGTGACGGATAAAACCAAAGCCGATGTGAAGGGTGGCACGTTGATCCAATACGACGGAACATTGATGCTTTTGGAAATCGCCCAAGTTCCCAAGGATCATCAAGAAGAATTCAAAAGCGTCAGCAAATTCAAGTGAGCGCGTGTTTGATTGTGGATTATGCACTAACTTGAAACAATTTCAGGATTTTCAATACGAATAATTTGTGGGCGAGTCTTCCCGCTGTCAAACGTCTGGTGGACGCGAAGCAAATGGAAATGGAGATTATCGTCAATCCCAAGGTAATCATTGTGACTTTCTTGTGATTATGATTACTTACGTGCATTTTGTTTTAGCATGTGGACATCGGCGGTGGCGTGGACGTGATTCAACTGGAAACAGCGGCCGGTGCTGCTATCAAGAATTTCGCTGGAGCTGTCGGTGAGTGTTACTGAAATTCTCCCAGTGCAAACTATCGAATAAACCCCCTCGTTTTCAGGTATCAATGTGCCTCGCAGTCGGTTCCTTCCTGTGAAGAAAACTCAAGATCTATTCTTGGTCATGAGCAATTTATACGATCTGGACAGCGGCCGTTTAACGTTGAGCAGTCGTCGATCCTTCCCCACGACGCCGTTGGTCAAATTGGGGCCGACATTTGATAAGGTAAATGTGGAAGGGCTACTCTATGCCAGTGATTCATGATGTTTGCATTGCAGGTCCAAGATTTCTTGAAACGCTTCTCCGGAACGCCGGATCTTTTGGAATTAGATCATTTGACGGTATCCGGAGACGTATGGTTTGGCCGAAATGTTTCTCTGAAGGTGAGTGCTGAAGTTTATGCTTGCAGAATTATTCATGTTCTAAATTATGCATCACATAAAACTAGGCACATCCGCCGCAAATGCAGCATGATGAAGTGGACTGCTGGTAGAGTAATGCGGTATTTATTTCTTTCAGGGCACGGTGATCATCATTGCCAATTATGGCGATCGAATCGATATTCCGCCTGGAGCTGTGTTAGAGAACAAGATCGTTTCGGGCAATTTGCGTATTTTGGATCATTAGAAGTCGTCCGTGTCAAGAAAGAGAAAGAACGAAGGCATCGTTTCCAAGTATCTTATTTATGCTGTCCCCTCAGGCGTTGAAACGATTATTGTAATCAGTACTAATTTGTCGTGGATATAGTGATATCGTAGTGAAAAATTTACCCATTTTCTTGCTACATGTGCTAATGTTCCGCGTGATTTCGATATGATTTTATGAATGGTACAATAGAATAGTGGGAATTTGAATTTGAGTGTGATATTGATGTGATCCTGATAATATCAGGTGTATTATTTGAGGATATATTTTGATCAGAATATTAGGCATAAAATCAATGCATTTATCACGTGGAAGCCAATGTGGCTTCTGTGCAAAACAAAGGCCTACAAAAAGTTGGGCATAGTATGGTAAAATTTGAAACCGCCCAACTGGCACCAGATATCGCAATGTAAACTTCTGATAAGCCTCACATGTCGACCGATAACCGCCCAAACTCTAAACATGGGCGAAATTGAATTTGCATTTTATCATTCCTCCCAATCGGGTATAAAAGTTGGATCGAGCACTGATCAAGGCACTGTATACTCACCGTCCACTTTTGGAACGGCACCAAGAGGCTTTTGCTTTTTCGAGAAAGCCTAACTTTTTGTGAATAATGGAACACGATTATCGTCGCCATCATCGTGGCTTAGCCTACGCTTTCAGGGAAGCCATTAAACATGGCTTGAGTAATTTGATCGACGATCAAAATCATTATCATCGATACATGGGTAATCCGAATTGGAAGCATGGTATACTGTAGCTGATCAATCGCGTTTTCAGATGTTCATCAAAGGCATCGTAATGAAGGATATCTTATTCATACTGTACCCGTGGTAGTCCATGTACGTATGCATCATCAATGATCATGGTCTGATCAGGCCTGATCAGTTTTTAAAATCGATGATCAAGGCTAATTTGTGGCATACCTAGCATGGCCATCATCATCAAAGCAGTCCCACAGGAATAATTCTGCAGTAATTCTGACTGATCAGAACTGATTTTTCAGTCACCATCATTGATCGAGACACGAATGCCGGGTCAAATCGATTATCCACCACCGCCTTATGATGAAAATTGGTGCAAGCAATGAAACGTAATCATTGGATAATGATATTGCTAAGATCTGGCCAATGGCACCACCACCATATCGATGAAGAATGGCAGCTTTTTTAAAATTTGAAAAGGGTCCCACGTCTGATTTTTATTGATTTCTGTTTTATGTACTAATAATCATAAATGAATGACAGACAAATCAGGGTATGAATTGAGGAATGGCAGACAATAACATCTCCATATGATCAAGGGTTCTGTATTCAGATCGCAATCAATATCTTCAGTATGCATTTATATCATAAAAATCAGAAGCTGTGTTTTCATAGATTTTGATTGCCCAATAGACGCTTGTCATAATTCGGACAAGATTCCATGCAGATAAATTATGCACATCATTATCACTGCTAAAGCAATCAGATGCTGATAAGCTTTCATACAATTCAATGATAAATTCATACAAACCAAAAT
>JAQIWJ010000939.1:0-14618 GCA_034695185.1 Discolaimus major
GAAGAAGTTTTTGGAAGTGCAGCCCCCAAAGGGGGCGTGAATTTTTCAGCCCTGTAAATACGTAAGAAAGCCATGCTGCCAGCCGACACCACTCGTGGGAAAACGGAAGTTGATTTCGTGGGTGGTACCGAAAATAAACAAAAGTGGGTGGGAAAACTCGTGAATTCTCGACCATTTATTAAATTCTGACGTCGTTATTCTTCGCGTTTATGTACTCTGATCAAAGAGAAAAATGGTCAATCCGAAATCGGTCATCGTTATTACCGGAGGCAGCGGATTTTTGGCTCAGCATTTAATTAAAGAAATTCAATTACGATGGGCCGACGATGTTCGAGAAATTCGAGTAGTGGATAAAAAGCTGTTCAGGAAATATCTTGGTAAGAATTTTGTACAATTACTAGTCAGTAATAGTAATGGACCTTGCTTTTTTCCAGATTATCCGGATAATATTCCTATTACTGAATTTATCGGCGATGTATCCATTCAAGACGAAATCGAACCAGTATTGGATGGTGCTACCATGGTTTTCCATATGGCGGCTAGGCCGTACAATTTCGATATGTACGCTGATAAAGATTTATTTCGCGAAGATAATATCCTGGGTAAGGATCTTTTGGCGCAGGAAATGAATTTGTCCTAATAACACCGATTTTCAGGTACCAAAACTCTGGTTTTCGCCATGGCCAAGAAGAACGTTCGTTGGCTCATTTATACCGGCGACGCTTTATCCGTATTGGGCGATGAAGATGCTCAATTGACGGTCGAAGCAGCAACGTTGAATCCACCTTCCGGAGAATGGTGGCTGATGGGAGCGTATGGAGAAACAAAATTCCGAGCCGAAATGTACGTCCGCGCATCGAATGGTATGCCGTTAGAAAATGGTAAGTTATTTCTTCCTTTTTTGCCATTCAGGCGAATCTGAGCAAACATCCGTTTCAGGTGGCAAAATGAAGACCATTGGAATTCGACCAACTCTACTGTATGGCGAGGGCGATTCTTGGTTGGTCCCACACGCGTTACGCATTTGCAAGCAATATGGATACCTGCAACATTTCGGACGCTTCGGAGAATCGTTGATGCAATTCACTTACGCTGGAAACGCCGCTCACATGCATTTGGCCATCACCGATTTACTTCTACAACAACCGGACGAATTCGGTGGCGAAGTATTCTTTTGCAACGACAACGCCAGGCCTGTGAATTATTACAAATTCATCCAACCGTTTCTGGACAACGCCGGTTGCAAGATATCCAGCTTCACTATCCCGTATTTACCGGCGGTCACGGCGTATTTTTTTATGGAAATATTCTTCAAATCGCTGGCGTTATTCGGCATCAAATTCCCGCACAATCTTCCGAACAAGAATATGGTCATGATGGTCGCTGGTTTGTATTTTCACTTTAGCACGAAAAAAGCCCATTTAATTCTTGATTATAAGCCTCCATATGATCCCGAGGAATGCATGCAACGTACAATTGAATGGTGGAAGCATAATTTTAATAAGCCATACCCTGGCTTTAAAGAGATTGAGGATTAGGATGAGCATATTTTTGCTTGGATCTTTCGTATTGGCAGCGTTTTTATTCTGGCTGTGTCAGCGTATTCACTTTTTCAGTATTTGCATATTCCAGTGCCTTATGATCTTGCCAGTTTCGGTGCATTAGCATAATATTTCTTCTGATCCTCTGGTTAGGTATTTTTTATGCAAATTTTTGATCACGGTTGTGCACTTCATTCCAGTGCCTTCAGTTTTATGCAAGTAAAAAAGCACTTGTTAATTTGTCTGATGAATGATTGATCAGTTTTATCTTATACCTTGATTTTGAACTGGTATTTTGAATATGATGTAATGCGAAATCTTTTCAGGAATCATCAAGCATGTCGAAAAGGAAGAGCGTACGATTCGTGGAAGATCAGGCGCCGTCGGATAAAGCATTGCTCCGAATGAGCAAACGTGGTCGAAACGAGAACGACGATCAAACGGGCGACGTCGATGCGGCTTATTCGGATATTGGACGAAAATTAGAACCCAGGCCCAGTGAAAAGGCCAACGTTGACGGATCCAAACATACGTTGGACAGCGATGAAGAGGAAGAAGAGAAATACGACCGATTGAACGTGGCCGATGTGGAAGGTGAGCGGTTTTGTCCAGATTGCGCAATATTGCGCGTTGGTGAATTTGGAGGCTTGCAGTACAAATTCTTCAGTCACAGGGTTTAAAATGTGGTTCATATTTCAGGCCAAGAAGACGCCACGATCGAATTCGACGAAGAAACCAAAATCACACCGTTCAATATGACCGAAGAAATGGAAGAAGGTCATTTCGACGCGGATGGCACGTTCATATTCAATAAGAAATCTGAGCAAATCCGCGACGCGTGGTTGGATAATATCGATTGGGCAAAGGTAAGTGCTGAATTTGGTGCTTAGATCTTGGATCCAAGCCAGCTTATCCTGGATCGTTGTTTTTCAGATCAAGAAAGACGCCGGCAGCCAATGGCAAGGACAAGCCAACGAGGCCGACGACGAAGAAACGTCGCGTTCATCGTTACCACTGGATCGAGGCGGTATTTACGAGAATATCCTCCAATATCTCCAACCGCAAGAAACCATCACGAAAGCGTTGAGACGGTTGGGCGGTTCACGGTCGACTGCGGATGTTCGTCAACGACGGTGGCGAGAGAAGAAAGCGGCGAATTCAAATATGGAAACAGACGTTAAGAAAGAAGAAGGCGAGGATCAGAAACCGTCAACGTCCACGCCAGCTTTGCCATTGGACGAGAAAGCGGCGGCCGTCACCAAACTGACCGAACTCGTGGATCAATTGGTCAGCGAAGGAGAATTCGAGATCTACGGCTTCACGTACGAGAAGATCAGCCACGAATTGGAGAAATACAGAAAGATGAAATCCATCAACGAAGAACCCATCGTGAAGATGGAGGAGAAAGTGAAGGCGCCGATCAACGACGACGACGCATTGGATATGTTCGCGGATGAACTCGACGAAACGAAATTGCAGGCAGAAACGGCCGCGTCTGCCAAAATTCAAGATGATCAGAAAGAGACAGGTATGTTCTGCTTATCCAGAATACGCATCATAGTCATAATACTCGTATTTTCAGGCGAGAAATCAGCGGCGGACGAGGTTCAATGGGAATTCAAGTGGCAAAACGAAGATGCGGCCCAAATTTACGGTCCACATTCAACGCAGCAAATGCAACAATGGACGGACGAAGGATATTTCAAAGACGGCGTTTGGGTACGTCGCGTTGGACAAACGGACGCTCAATTTTACAATTCCAAACGCATCGATTTCGATTTGTACACGTGATCGTTGATTTGATCGCCGTTCTTGATCATGTACGCGTAGTTTTTTGTTTGTACATTTGCAATCACTAATATGAATTCGGCTGAAATTTACGTGTTCTATGCGCACCATAATCAGGAAATTTCGGCTTTCAATTGAAGCGATCGTCGATATAATCGTAATCGTGTGATCTTCAACGTAACCTCATCGCCGACGTTGGGCAAATGGACGCTTCTCCGTTTCTTCTTTCCGTAATTTCTCCAAATATTGGCGTGGATGAATCCGTAAATTGAACATACGATTTGACCTTCGTCGATTCGGACCACGTGAGCTGAAATTAAATTTTAATTAGCATGTGAAATTTAAGAAAAGCAAATTCAAGCTTACCGGGTAAAATTGAACCGATTCGGGGACGAAATACGGCCATTTTACAATTGATCGGGACGTGAAAATTCGGTTGATCTTCGACGATAACGGGATGATGATCGATAATTTCATAATCGCCCCGAGCGATCGGAACGCCAGCCAATCTAAAATGGAAGTAATGCGATTTTATAAATCAATAAATCATAAAATATTCTTACTTATTTCGATAAGAACACAACATTCGATCCAATACGATCTCGATTCCTTCTTCCGTATGCCCCAAAAATGACCACGGCAATGAGATTGTTCGACAATCATCGACGATTTCTACGCACGAGCCGGGAACTTTGGCTAATTTCCTCGCTTTCTTGAATGACATCGACGAATATACACGTTGAGCATACGACGAATACGAAGGATTTTTATCATGTCGCATTTTGAAGGCATGAATTCAAGATATTTCTCAAGAAAAATACTGAAAGAAAATCTCCAATTCCGAGAATTCTCGATTTTTCGATTTTATTGTCAAAAGCGCGCACGTAGCAGACATATTTGTTATAAGAAGCTTTCTGGCCCCAAACGCGCGATATTCAACAATTCTGAAATTGACCATACCTACAGTATCCCTGTACACGAATATGGTTGAAATATACTGGAAAATATTTCCACATGCCTGCTCTTGCTTCACTTTCTGCAAAAGAATTACTGATCAAAGATCATTTGCAAAAGGACAGCCACCATTGCAATTTCAAAAATCCGATTTTATATGATTAGGGCTCTAATAACCCCGTATTTTCTGGGAAAGATAAGCATACTGGTTCTAAAAATCTTCTTTATCTTGCTATCTGATCTACGTACAGACTTTGTCAGAAATGTCGATTTGAACAGCATATATCTTGTCTCAAGAATCAGTCACTGATTCCGAAAATAACACGATTTGCATGGGATACTGTAACCGCTCGAATGGTCATTTTCGACAACCTTCATGAAGCGAAAAAATAGATTCGGTTTTCACGATCTGGGTGTGAATTACTAAATAACCGGCTACAGCGAGTCCATTAATCACAGCCATTTTCCGACAGGCTCTATTTCATGAATCTGATCACATTATCGATTTTCGATATACTGATTTTTTGAATGATCAGATTATGCTCAGTCTGTTGGGCGTAGTCGACTGTATGGGAAATCGTGTCAATATCGCCTCTGTTGAACCGGGAAAGCAAAAATCGATCGATCGAGACCAGTACCAAAATTATGGAAAATTCAAATTTTCAAACCCTCTCCTAAGCATAGCAATGACGATATAATTATCAAACGATATGATCTCCTAACAAGGTAGCCATGCTGGTTCTTTTGGTGTACAATCATGCGTATTTAAACTGTTGATCAAAAATAATTGATTTCTCAAATATCGATTTTGAGTGATCAGACCGTGATCAACGGACAGAGCATGATTGATTGTATAGGAAAATACCCTCCCATGGATCCAATGCCTGCATTATTGCAGAAATTTCTTGATCGAAATAATTAAGTACAGGACGATAGGCAATTCAAAATTTCAAATTCTTAAATACGTGTGATCAATGAGTGAGACACATATTTTCCCGATCACGTTGACATGCAGATTCTAAAAATCGCATTTATTTCGTCGTACGATCGATATTTAGTGACTTGATCAAAATGATCAATTTCGGATAGAGAGGTGAAAGGTTGATTTTGACTTCACCAATCGATTCTCCGTGCTTGATTGTCCAGGAAAATACACCTATATGCCATATTTAGCATAATTCTATACAAAAATATCATCGACCAATGATTCTGTGAAGGACAGGCAAATTTCAAAATCGCCAATTTACGTGATCAGTGCACTCAAAGCATGCTTTCCAGGTTAGTTTGACAGGCTGATCATCGTGATGTCATTTATTTTGCTCCAGAATGCCTATTTCGAAAGTTGATCAGAAATATCGATTTCTTATACAAACGTGATCGATCGGTTTCGACGATGACAATCTATAGAGCATGTTCGATTATCCTTTAAACTATACACATGTGTAATCTTGCTTTATTTCCTGCAAAATAATCATTGATCAGGTCAAAAAATAGCTAGGCGATATGTGAACATGCTGATTCTGATCAGAAATTATTGATCATCGGATCATATGGCATTCACAGATTATAATCGCATGATAAAAGATACAAGCCCTAATCAGGCTCGATTTTGAATAATCACATTCTGCATACGAAATGTCATGCATCTATTCAAATACCAGCATCGCATAAAGCCAATGTACAGAGGTAAAATCGACGTCACAGCAAAAATAAGCACAGCAAAAAATTGTCACCGTTCAGCACCGATCGAATAGAAACGTACAAGAATTATCCGTGAATATTCACATATAGTAAATTAATCGGACGGAAAGACCATGCGAATAAGCTTTGCTTTCAAATGGCATTGCGTATGATGAATCCATTTCCGCACCAATATTTACATCGATGATATCGCGGATCCCATGATCCAAGCGATCATTGGTACCAGAATATACAGTGATCGATGAGATACGTTCAAAATCGATGCTGTATTCGTCGACAGATCACCTGAAATACGTGTCTGATATACATTGTGTGAGAAGAAGGGTAGAAATGCAGGATTGCGCAATTTCTGAGCAATGAACCGCTTACCTTTCAATACGACGAAATGATAAGCTTTAATATTCGATCCACCTTCGTCGAATTGCATTTCGCATAAATAAACGCCATCGTCTCGACTATCGGCTTTCCTGATCTCCAATCGCCTTCTCGAATCGTCCAATTGAAACTGAAAATAAACCCACCTTTTAGCTTAATTTTCGTAAAAGAAGTGTTGCTTACTTTCTGATCCGATTTAATTTCTTCTTCATTCTTACGCCAGACGATTCTCTTGGGCGTTTTTCGTTCCGACGTCGATTTGCATTCCAAAATCAAGGAATATTTCTCCGCTTCGTTGATGGATTTATTGGGTAATTGATAAACGTTGCCCACGGTGGATAATTGTGATAATGTACCGTTTATTGTCAACGTGACCAATGAGCCTGAAAATGAGGAAATGTTGGCCAAATCTAGTTTCCAAGATTGGATAAGTACGCAAGTGAAATTTCCAAACTATACTTACTGGCCACTCTTACTTGGACATCGGCTTGAGCATATTTTTTACTACCGTGCCAACAAAAATATCTGCCCGTCGATTGATCGGTTAAGGGGAAAATGAAAGATTTGAACGGACGATGTTTCTGATCGGACGAAAAATCAATCCATTCGCATCGGACTGCCACGTTCGATTTTGCGCATAAAAATTGATCATCGTCTTTTCCCCAAATCAGTTCTTTCCCATCCACCAGTTGGACGTTGGCCGGCGTATCTTTCGGTAGCATACATCGAAGCGTCAACGTTTCACCCGTTAATCCGTAAATAGCCGTCTTCACTCGGCTTTGATATTGATCGCTGCCGGATAATTCGTATTTGATCTCTAATCGATTATCCGATGATGCGCCTGAAAAGAAGGAGCGATCAGGGGGGCTGTGATCAGTGATCATGATCAGCATCGATCATCGATGCCCATTCATTGGCATCGCAGGGAGGCCATCAAGCGCTTACAGTAACCCGCCTGAAGTCGGCCGACGCGGTTACAGTATGCCTCAAGGCGCAGCACAGAGCGGTTACAGTAACCCGCTTCCCAACCCAATGACCGAAGCGGTTACAGTACGCCTCCATCACCCACCTCTTGGGCAAACGGCCAAGAAATAAACGATTATTAGCACGAATCGGATGAAAATCATCTTTCACATTCATTCAATCAGCTATTTCCGGTCTTTTTCGCAGCAAAAAATGCAAGGCGAATTGTGACAGCATACTAGCCTAGAAATAAGACCGTCCAATTATTTCCACACATCCAATTGGAAGGCGTGAAAATGAGTGCAATTTTCATATATAGGTACAGGTATATTCGGGGGTGTGTTATTGAGAAAATGATGATCATAATCTACATGGACATTGTAGGGGAGTGGGAAAGTGACCACTTTCAATAGTATTCGTATTCATCCAAGCGCATTCTTTCGCTTCATCAAATCTCCTGGCTGGATTAATATTTTTATTAACCAGCCAAATATGGACGGGGAGGTTCTTGTTTGCAAATACGCACCTTTCCCTATACGTTCATGGAGTGGGATAATTATAGATCCAACATGGCGGAGGGAAGGGAAAAGCGGATAATGTCACTAGTAGCAACGCCATTAGCTATCGGCCAAGGCTCATTAAGGAAAACTTTCCTCTTTCCAATCCGTCTTCGTCGCCTCTCCTCTCTCTCTGTGCCCAGGAGACAGTGCTGGACGGAGGAGGCAACCGAAAGCCTAAACTAAGAAAGAACACTTTCCACCCTCCATACTCTCAATGTATTTGGCCAATTTACGAATTCGGTAGAAAATCAATGCCCCGACGCCCACCTACTACTAATGCAAGAAGCATTCCCTCCCTCCTCCTCCCGAATGGCCAGGGGGAGAGAATATGGAAAAGTCCACTTTCTTCACCCCACCGGATGCTTTTCTTCAATACCGAGCTGAGACAAGAAGAAGCCTTATTTCTAATCGCATCGAAAACACAAGCTTTATCCCCGAGAAAACCAATCTCCACCCACCGAAGTGTGGGGGAGGGGGGAGTGGGGAAAAACGTCCACAATTTCACCTTCTCTACGCCCGAAAACTCCAATCAAGCCGAAAACGAGACTTCGTCGAAGAAGGCCCGCAAATTGTTTTTCCAATACGCCCCGTGGGTGTTTGCAAAAAGAAGGAAACATGGAAAAACTACATGCCAGACGTGTAAACATGGAATTTAAAATTAAGCCCAGGATAAAGATTTCAGGTCTTCCGGACCTGTTCTATGCTAACAATATCAGACTTCAGAAGATACTGAATTTTTTACAATCACTCATCCAAATTCATAGAATGCTAATCCACCCCGCCCAACGAGAAATGGGCATTCTTCTCAAATGAATGATATAACCTACCATGCAATCAAGGCATACCCTATGAATAATCGAATTGAAAACGCGAGCAGAGTTTTTTAGATGATAATTTCGAAATCACCCAATTCTTCGTCACTGGGTAAGGTGGCCAAGATTTTCTCCGGTTCGTAGTAATCCGCCGATACGTACGGTAGACCGTATTTCTCACGACGAGCTATCTCGATGAACGCCTCTCGTGTCGTCCAATCGCGTAAATAAGGCCTGGAATAAAAAAATATACGCGTTATTATATTGCAAAAAGAATAATCAAGATAAAATCCGCTTACCAATCCGGCTTATAGATGAACATGAAGGCCGATCCGCAGATGAATATCGTCACGAACCAGAAACAACAATAATGACTCCATTTCCAATCCAAATATTCGTCCGTTGGATGAAAACCGAAGCAAATCCAATCGCGACGCTGAAAAAGATGACAGGAATTAATTACTGATTATCGGCGAAGTTCAAAAGAGCTTTTTGAAGAAATTTATCAGATATAAATCCATAAATGAAGTCACCATTTTTTGTCCTTGATCTTTGGCGGGCGGACGTCTCCAACCATCGCCGAATAACCAATCGAATCGTCCTTTTCGATAAACGGGTGAGTATGAATATGGATTTTCATCCGGTCCAGGTTGATCTTTCGACAATAACGGCGGCATGGTCACATTTTTCGGCGGTTCAACTGGACGTCCGAATTCTCCGCTACCGAATTTCATGGTGGTCGTGGGCGTTGTCGACGACGATGAACTGCTCTCGAAACGTTTCGAACAAAATTCGCCGGTGGATGAAATAAATGGAAATTTGGCGATATCCGACGCCGTGATGCTTTTCTGACGAAGTAAATGCAACCGGGACAACTTCAAGATGGGGGCTAAATTCATGATTTATGCGCCACGTATTTGCACGACTGATCAATCTGATCAGAGAGAGAAATTTCGATATTTACTAAAAATTTTCTTTTTGCAAAATTGTCTGCAAATTCCGGGCCGCACCGCTGCTTCCGTTGTGTCATAAGCAGTCGCACCAGAAAACTTCTGTCTGCTAAAATCCGCGGAAATATGGAAATTCTAAAATTCTAGGAATTTTCGATATTTCGTTCCATAATTATCAAGATATTGATTATCATAATTAGCCAAACGTTGTCATATTGATGTCCTGGCGACGACGTATTATGGCATCGTTATCCGAAGTAGATATTTCGTCCATTCAATTGAATTTACGCGAAATATTAAATCGCGTTCAACGTGCTTACGAACTGGCTCCAATTGAAAAACGTGCATCCGAAATTCCTCGATTAGTGGCCGTGTCGAAAACCAAATCGGCGTCGGCCGTATTAGCTGCGTATGGTGCTGGACAACGTCATTTCGGCGAAAATTACGTCCAGGAATTAATCGCCAAAGCCAGCGATCCGGAAATTATTTCCCAATGCGACGATATTCGCTGGCATTTCATTGGGCATTTACAAACGAACAAGATTACGAAATTAATACAATCCGTGGCGAAGCTGTATTTGGCGGAAACCGTGGATTCGGAGAAATGCGCCCGGAAATTGAACGATGTCGTAATGAAAGAGAAAATGGGCGATTCATCATCGGCTGGAAAAGAAGAGGATATTTTACGCGTTATGGTCGAAGTGAATACGAGTGGCGAAGAGAATAAATCTGGCGTCAAATCAGTGGAAGCCGTTCAATTAGCTACGTTCATCAAGAATTCATGCCCGGCTCTTCGATTCGTCGGATTTATGACCATTGGATCATTCGAACAATCGGATGAAGAAGTGAATCCGGATTTCGTGCGATTAGTGGAAACGAGGAAAGCGTATTGCATTGAACATTCGATCGACGATGAGAAATCGATCGAATTGAGTATGGGAATGTCCGGAGATTTCGAGAATGCCATCAAAATGGGATCGACCAATGTTCGTGTTGGTAGTTCCATATTCGGAACTAGGATTATCAAAGATGATACGAAATAATCCAAGTATTCCTTTGTGCAAATTAATGTATGATATGCCAACGTAAATTATGATCACAAATCGCTTGTCAGTCTTGTCTCGAAGTCGTGTCATCGACAGCATACCTTTGAATTGTATATTTTGCTGATCTGATATGCGATCTGGCTTTTCAGGATGGCTTCATCGGCGGAGAATTTGGATAAGACGTATCCGATTGATCTTTTTGTCAAACCGTCGGCTAAAGACGAGAAATCGCTCCGTTTCACCAAAGATGCGTTGGAAAGATTGAAAAAAGGCCAGAAACGGCGGGTGGATGGACGTGCATTGGATGAATTTCGACCAATCTGTAAGTGGAATGCTGATCTTATTGATCCAAATATAATTCCAGAACGGCCATTTTCAGCTATCACATCGGACGCGGCCCAGAGTGCTGATGGATCAGCCTATGCGGAATTGGGAAAGACGAAAGTTTATTGCGTTGTGTAAGTTCAAAAAAATGCAGCGCCAGGTACTGTTCAAAATTGACCGCCTCTTTTTCAGGAATGGCCCGCACGAAATCAACAAAGCGGATATCGTATCAGAATCACCGTGGCGTGCTTTATTATCGGTCAAAGTCACTTATTCACCATTCGCATTCCGATCAAGATTGAAACGCGCACGAAGTGATCAGGAAACCACGGAAGAACGAACGTACGCTTCGATAATCACGGATGCATTCTCATCGGTCATCATTCTGGTAAGCAATAGGTTTTCACTTGAATCCATTCATAAGCTCTCCTATTTTAGGATAGATATCCGCGATCCCAAATCGATCTCCAGATCACAGTGATAGAGGATGATGGCGGAGGTATGCATTTATATTTTGTTAGCTGATGAGAATCTGGATCCGCGTATTTTTAGCATTGCCATTAGCCATGACGGCGTGTTCGGTGGCATTGACGAACGCTGGGATCGAGATTTACGATGTGGTTGTGGCTGCGACTCTGGTAAGCATGAATATTTTACAATATGTATATTGCAATTATGCTATGCTTTTTAGGTAGCGGTAGAGGATCAATTCATGGTCGATCCAACGTTGGATGAACGCGGTCAAGCATCGGCAGCTCCATCTACACCAGAATCTGGGAACTCGGTATCAGAAAGCGGTCATATTACGTTTGGATTGATGCCGTCGTTGAATCAAGTGGTTTGCATGAATCAGGACGGTCAATTGAGACCGAAGAACTTCGGACAGGTAAGCATTTTCTTGCAATTCTTAGCCATGGATATTCATTGCGTACTGTTTCAGGCGATCAAGATCATATCGGATTGCTGTTATCGCCTTTATCCAGTCGTTCAAGCCGCAATTTCCAAATCCATACGACGCGAAAGGAGAATCGCATCGGCTCAGAAGGCGAAGGATAAATGATGTCGATTAGTATAGGAGGTGGGATATTCATGCATTTTCATTCGCCCAGTTCGAGGCGAGCTTTTTGAAGTGTGCCGCTACGGCTTCTAAAGAGTAAATGATGCCGAGGCATACTCGTGTTGCAAGTGTTTATTCTGCTGGCCTTGGATATCCGGCCTTTCTCTCCGTATGAAACGTGGAGGAAATTCCTGTTTTGTTATTGGTTGAATATATGCCACGCCCTTAGAATGTTTAGTTACTAATTGATCCCATGTTTCAGAAGAATTACTTCCTGCACGGATTATGATCGCTCAATTGGGATTTACGGAGCTTTAAAAGTCGATTATTGAACACTGATCGATCGTACTAAAATGACGGATTCGTCGATTACGGACGGCTTCAATTTGACGATGGATTTATTGAAACGAATATGCGAAAGGACTGATTTATTCGTCAACGCCACGGATTTGTATTCGATCGTATCCCGATTGAATTCGACGAAATTGGAAATGGGTATCGGAACGGAAAGGAAATTCCTGAGTAATTTCGATCGACCGACGCCGTTGAAAGTTTGGGGCGTGGGATTATTATTCGTGACAATAATCAGTTGCTGCGCTGCAACCGGCATCGCATTGATGCCGTTATTGAGTCGACGGACGTATCGACGATTATTGATTTATTTCATCGGATTGGGCGTCGGATCGTTGAGTGGAAGCGCCGTATTTCATCTCTTGCCTCAGATTAGAGACGGGTATTCTTGAATTTTACGCTTATAAAAAACTCCGATTTTTTAGGCATGGGGTTTGGTGGATTCCGAAGGCAAAGCTCACGGATATTTGAATCAAGCATGGGCGACCATATTCGGAATTTACCTGTTCTTTCTGGTGGACAAATTATTGAAGATTATTATGGAATATCGTAAGGTAAGATGTGATTTGTTAATCTCCTCAGCGGAGACCAGAAGACTGTCGTTTTTTTCAGCGTCACAAAGCGTCGACCAGCTACGATTTACAATTGCACGTCGAAGTTGACGGCGAAGGCGACACTCGGATTACAGACGTTGGTGGAACGAGGAATTTGAACTCGACCAACGGGGATATGAATAATACGACCGAGATTATCATTCCGCAACGACCCGTACACGGACACGACGCATCGTTGGATCATCCGAAACATAATTGCGCTCAAAATTATTCCGAAGATTCGTTGGCCAAAGTTGGTGTATCGACGGTGGACGTTTTAAAACAGGTAAGCGGTATACGCTTCACTTAAGGACCCGTGATTACGGGCGATTTTATTTCAGATCCAAAGAATGTGCAGTCACGATCACGAAGTGCATTTCGAGAAAGGCGAAAGCGTCATCGCAACTGTGGCGTGGATGATTATATTCGGCGACGGGTTGCACAATTTCATCGACGGTTTATCGATCGGAGCTGCGTTCACGGATAGTATTTTATCCGGAATCAGCGTATCGGTGGCGGTATTATGCGAAGAATTCCCTCACGAATTGGGTACGTACGTATGGTGCATTGATTATTTCGAGCATTGATTGATGGACAGGCGATTTTCGTTTCAGGCGACGTGGCGATTCTGGTCAGCGCCGGGATGACGTTGAGACAAGCTTTATTGTACAATCTCCTATCGGCGGCCACGTGTTATTTGGGATTTTTCCTCGGCGTAATCGTTGGAGAATTCGCGGCCGCCACTTCATTCATATTCGCCTTGGCCGGTGGAATGTTCTTGTATATTTCACTCGGAAGCATGGTAAGTGACGGGGGAATATTTTCGCATCGGTACCAGCTAGGCTGGCACGGTCAGAAGCAAGGTGCTGGAATAATTAGCATGACGATTATGCGATGCATATTTGCATTGCACAGCAGAGTCTTCTGGTGTAGTGGTTAGCACTCTTGCTCTCTGCTCACATCAGACCAGGGTTCGATTCTCCCTGCCGGTAGAAACTTTGTGCGGTGCCGCTGTTCCCTTGAGCGCTCCGTCCGGAGCTTGGAGCAGATGTAGATGAAACAAACAAGCATTCTGCTTGGAATGCGATTTAATAAAAACGCCTTGTTTTTAGGCTCCGGAAATGAATACGGCAATGGAGAAATCGTTGAACGTCAGCATTCGACAAGGCGTCCACGTTTTATTACTCCAAACGGTGGGCGTATTCTCCGGATTGATCTTGATGTTCGTCATGTCACGATTCGGACCGGAAATTCAATTCAGTTGATCCCCGCTTCTCATTTGATTCGTATGCCAATTTTGACAAACCATGACACAGGGCGGGAAATACGCTTTATATTTTTTTAATAGACGGGGATTATTTTACGGTTCTTATGAGGATTTTTACCATGTGTCGTGATCTGATCAAGTACAGTATGAATTTGAGAGTCGAGTAAAATGTTTTATGGTGATTTCACCGGTGCATCTCTCTGATTGGTCGCTTCTTTCCACGGGTGGGCGGAGTTAATACGCGTACCGTCCGATGGGATGGTCCCATCCCAGTACGGCCACCGTCTCTGTATGGCCACTGATCTTTACGGCCACTGTCTCGTTACGGCCACCATT
>JAQIWJ010000940.1:0-14608 GCA_034695185.1 Discolaimus major
TATAAAATATGTGAAAATGAGGGTTGGTTAATTTTCAAATGATACCTGCCTGGGTGAATGCATAGGGAAAGTCACTCGTAAGTGATTTCAATACTTTGGGTTTGAATCGTTTTGTGACAGTGACCCAAAGTTTGGGTCTGTCGTCCATAGTTGGATCGATACAGTTGGGTCTGCGACCCACTTTGGTCTTGGGCATATCATTGGGTCTGCGACCCAATGATCCTGATCAAGATTACTGATCAAGTATCGATTTTCAGATTATCCTGACCCATTCGCACAGTCGCGTGGTATTCCAAGCATTACAATACGCCGCATTGGAGAAAGGAATCGGTATTCACGTTTACGTCACTGAATCCGGGCCGGATTATTCCGGTCGTATCATGCATCAGAAATTGACCAAAGCCGGCATTTCCAGTACATTGATCTTGGATGCTGCTGTTGGGTAAGATGCTTTGGATATACCAATTAGCAGAATTAAATTATGAATTTTTAGATACATTATGGAAAAGATCAATGTGGTGCTTGTGGGAGCAGAAGGAGTTGTGGAAACTGGTGGTATAATCAATAAGGTATGGGTAATTTTGTGATCTTGACCCTGGATATATCAGTGGTCATTTTCAGATCGGTACATTGACCACGAGTATTTGCGCCAAATCTGCCCATAAACCAGTGTACGTATTAGCCGAGAGCGTGAAATTCGTCAAGGAATTCCCGTTGAATCAACAAGATGTGCCTGATCGATTCAAGGTACGTAAGTTGTGTGGACTGGTGCCACGTGCCCTGGGGGCATGTGATCGGACAGGGCCCTTGGGATCTGACCATTTGCCCTAGAGGTCCCCAAAATGAACCTGGTGTAGATCATTTTGGCCCCAGCACCCTACAGTATGCTCACTGATGATTTTTTCAGCATCCAGCATCCGTATTGAAATCCGGTCGAGATTTAGAACAAGAACATCCATTAGTCGATTATACGCCTCCAGAATATCTTAGCTTATTATTCACTGATTTGGGTATATTGACACCAGCTGCTGTCAGTGATGAATTGATCAAATTATATCTATGAAACGTTGGATGTAAAATTTGATTTGTGAATGCATTGGATTGATTGGAATGAGGATGAAGATGCTTGTTTGGTGATTTATGCTTCGAATACTGGAGTTTATTCCTTATCACAGGTTATGTATTTGCTTTGCTGTACGCGATGGGTGCGTTATATCAGTCCGTATAAAAATCGGTAAACTTGCTAAAAATCCAGATAGACGACTTGCGCAATCTGATGTCAAATAGCGCAATCCATGGTCGTACATCCGGTACCTGATGGCCACAGGCATGCTGATGGCTGCGTACAATCATTGACAAGTGAATGCTGCATGCAATAGATTCTTCTCTATTAGCTCCAAATGAACAGTGTCGTAAAAGATGTCAATTGATGAGACATACCTTTTGTCTCATTAGATTGCCCAGTGCTGTAGAATCGTCCCTTGCTTCCTCCGGTGAATAAACCTCGTCTGAGGACGAAAACAAACAGCTGGTGCGATCGATTGGTCGAAAGCGCCTGTCCAACAAGAAAGTACCTAATGCAGCTTATTGATCGGGTAGCTCAACTGTCAATGCTAGGTCAAGTAGTCGTCTCTAGCTGGATATTTACCAGTCCAGCATCGATCGAAAGCATCCTGGTTCCCATAGTACACCAACCGGTGGCTGTCAGGGGCCCATCTTGCAAATGTCGTTCAGTGTGTTTCCAGTGAATTTCAGTCATAAGAATGGCCCCCAATTTTGGTTGTCTTTCAAATATTCTAACACCGTTCATCTAATGTAAGCATGGCACCAGAAAGTTGTTTTATTTCGGTTCATCCATGTGAAGTTGAATGCAGGCCAGCAAAGGATTCTGTCACTTGGTCAAGGTTCGTAAGTTCTACAGTATTATTTCTTGCAATAGTTTGCAGAAATTTGATACCATCCAAATTATAAAAACATTTGCATCGCCAGTCTATGTGATAAGCAAAAATATGAGTCTGCTCAAATTTCAGCAAAAAACCTAGTCCGACATGGTCATTATTCCTAATCGGCTTATTATGGGCTCATAGTTGTGCTCGAAGACTACGATGGGCGTTGCATATTGACAGGGAACAGGAATCGTGTTTTGATGATCAAATGTACTTCGTGGCTGGAGGATTTTTCACAATTGCTATGGTTTATTTCGTCATGTCAATGCTGAAAGTATCCAAGAGAACGGAGGTCTCCATGGTATTTTTCAGTATGGGCATAGTATTCGTATTGGGTGTACTATGTTTCCTTGACAAAGAAGAATGTTCTTGCACAGCTGGTTGAGAATTGGAAACCAAATTTGCTGTTTTATTGCCTCGGATAAGGCATCAGCCTTGACTTCCCTTTGCTCCCAGAATGAGTTGCGTTGGCATATGATAAGATCACATAGTCCATTATTTTGATATTTTGTGTTTTACAAAAACGTGTTCGTGTATTGGCCAACAATCATGCGAAAAAAGTGCCTGGTAAATTACACTGGAAGCTCATGTGTAATTTTGATTAAAATTATCGATTTAAAAAATATCGATTTCTGAGTGATCAGACCGTGATCACTGGATGATGCGTCATTGATTGTGCAGGAAAACATCATTACATAACATCTGTACCATTATGTATTGTCCGAAATCACCGACTGAAAGTCATGGCAAGTCCAAAATGTGAGATTTTGAAATATAGACGTGTGACCACTGCAGAAAATGTACATTTTCTTGAATAACTGATCGTGCTGTTTCTATAAATAATGATTATTTTGATGTGTGATCGATATCTAGAGATTTGATCAATATGATCGATTTCCGATATAGAATTGATTGGTCGACTTTAACCACCGCAATCGATTCTCCGTGCTCGATTTTCCAGGAAAATACACCATCATACCATATATAGCTAAGTTTTGTTTCAAAATATCATGCACCAAAGATCCTGTCCAGGATAGGGAATTTTCAAAAGTTTAAAATCAGTAATTTACGTGACCAATGCACTGAAAGCATGATTACTAGGAGAGTTTGACACGCTGATCATCGTGGTGTTATTGGTATTCGTTCCTGACATGTCACATGATGCAATCTGAATTGCATCACTTTGGTCAGGCGACACACATTTATATGCTTCTTTATTCAACTATCAAATTATGCTTCACTTCGAAATGCACGCTATTTCTATCACATATCATTTCAGCAGTTCATACTGACGTTTCTGCTTCTTATTCTTTGCCTTATCTCGACCGGGCAATTTGGCAAATCGACTTGCATTGGGCGGATATTTCTGCTTTGCATTCGCCGCATGCCTCAAACCTAGCCTTTATCTCGCGAGCCACTTTGACCCAATCGTCTACTATATCCGAATCTCCTGCGTTTGATCGACGTTCACGGACCACTGCGACGGTCTCGTTTTGTCTTGGTTTGAATTTGTGATACAATTCCTTGGCTTTATGTCCCGCCTCCTTGATGAAATGGTACGCATCCCTGCCTTTGTACGTACCGCACATGAAAAAGCATCTGTTCCGTTCGTGGTGCATTTTCGTACAATCACACGCGCTATTATTATGCGATTCTTTGTCGGCGGTCACATTGTAGCCGAGCAATTTCTTGCCAGTATTCAAACCGTAACGAGCACCATCCGCCGTACGGTTCACGAAACATACGAAGTGGCAATGCGTTTGATTCTGATGCTTCAACGCGCAATCGCATTCATCAGCTCGACGTTCACGAAATTCAGGCTCGTCTTCATCTTCAGCAATTCCATCAGTCGATCCGATGTGAACGTACAGCATGGCCATCAATGCCAACGTGATCAGGAATAGCTTCATCATTTTCTCAGATTCAAAATTGGACCAATTTGGAGAGGGGACAGATTCTTCAATGCAGCCTTGGACCAATTTGGAAGATACGAATGAAGTGAATACAGTCAACGCACGATGATTTCTGCTAGCTTATATGGTCGCATTCCTCTTTGACAAGGGGAGGGGGCTGATCAAACTTCCTATATGTCATATTTGACAAGAAGGCTGATCAAACTTTGAATATCTAGTTTCGTATCAATAGAAAATATTCCATGTATTCATAGATCACGTTAGCTGTGTAATTTTATCTCTATTAGAAATGATCTTAGAGTTATACGAAATGGATAATTATATCAATTCTTGACAGGGTCCCTTCTAGAATCTTCAGGAACTTTATTGGGGCGGGGACTACAGTAAAACGAAACATGCTAAACTTTCCAAAATTTGGCAAAGCTTATCACCACGAGGGTGACATTTTCAGATTGTCTTGATTGATAATGTTGGGATAATCAACGACCGCAGCATGGGTGATTGTACCGTATGCCATGGTCAGGCATAATCATGATTGAAAAAGGCACAGTAACAGGAAGCATTGTTTTTGTGTTTCAAGTGCAAAATGATATAGACAGAATTTCAGCATTTTCAAAACAGGCATGTTGGCTTATTTTTACATATCAGAATGCCTTTTTTTATTGCTAAGAATAATATTCAGAAATTGCACAGTACTCCTTTTTCCACCACGCAAGCACTAATCGATATTCATGAATCGTGAAACCTCTGGCGTAGACCGCAAGTGGCATTGACATCGAGCGACTGAAACAGCATTGTCGGTTTTTACCCATTATTGTTGAGGTACGTGTCAACTTCGAGCTGTGCTCTGAGCTTATGCTTGAATGGGAATTTTTTGATGAGGCAGTGGGTGACAACTTGATGGTGTAATTGCGAAATATATTACGCAATATTACTATTGTGAAGATTCGAGGAGCATGCTACTTTCAGTGCAAAATGATAATTTGGGAAACATATTCAGGGCCAAAGGCAAGACAGTTTTGATCTGCTGGCTTGCAGAAATGCGATGTACATGAATGTAATGAGCATGTCAGCTCGCATTCTTTCAAGATCATCTGAGCATGCTGATGATGTTTCATGCATGAAGCATTTTATAATTACAGTCTCCAGTCTGGATAGGCTTGAAATTCTTTGCCAACTTGGTTCCTGGCATAATTCTGATTTTGGCAAGAGGTTCTTCATCTAGCTAAAGTTTATATCAGCTACCACCCAGTATTGCTGTGCTTTTTGAATGATTACACGAGGCGCATTTTGAGTGATCTGTTTTTTTGCATGGTGCAATACTGGTGCCATTAATTTATAATCTTATGCGAATTGGATGCTCCAAGCTTTTCATGCAATAATTTATTCCATACGCGTTTGCATAATCATCATCACGCTTCAAATGCGTGTGGCATTCATTCAGCAGCAAACGTATTTTTTCATCATAGTATCATGCTTTTTATCCACGTTGTTTCTTTTCCCATGTCGCTGAGGGCTTTTTGCAACCAACTTTACCGCACGGTTCGCATATGTGCATTTTCTTGTCCGCAGGGCATGACGGATCTGCTTGGCGCTCCATAATGCGCATGGCCGCTTCGGTATGATTGGAAGCGAGACTAATACTGTAGTACACCATTGCCCCAACGTCGCGAAACCAGTTGTAATCTCGAATATCGCATCCACATTCAGCTGCTTTTTTCTCATCGTAATTGAAAGTACTTTCTGTTTTGTAAATACTTGTTTTATTTACCCATCCTGCTGCTGACATGCATTTTTCAAATCCTGTCCTTTGTTCCCGATTTTCCATTTGGCATGACAATGACGTGTAGCTGCATACTACTGCTTGCTGTGGCTTTATCATTTGATACGGTTGATAGTTCTCCGTAATCTTGGACAACGTGTATTTCGCTGCTGCTTGGCTGCATTCTTCGTAGATATTTAGCTTTCTGTAGCTTAAAACATTGCCTTCTTTATGCACGCAATCCACTTGCATGCGATACCAATTGGCTATTAGGGCAACTTGCACTTGCCACATGTCATTACCTGGAGAAAACCAAATCGTAATCATTCGCACAAGGATATGGAGAAAATTATCAGTGGAGATGTGCATGCCATCAACATGCAAGAACGCAAGAGAATAACTTACCAGCATTAGCCATATCTTTGGCCATATCGATCTTAGAATCACCGCTAAATTGATAGCATGCTGCCTGGAGAGACGTAAGTTCCATCATGTCCGTCATGAACAGTGACATGTACGCGGCGTATTTCTCATTATCGCAAAGAGCTTTTTCACGCAATCCGTCCAGGAAAGTCATGTTCTTAATGCCTGGGTTCTTGTCAAGGATTAAATCTCGAATGCCTTGACGGGTGATTTCGAATTGCAAGCATCGGCCATCCCCTTTTCCGTTTGCTTCGGGGCGGGTGTCGATTTACTTTTTGCTGCTAGCCAATCGTTGATTGCATTCCTGTCATCGAGCAGTTCCTGCTTGCGTGGAGAGTAATCGCTGGTGGCTTCCTGAAGTAAGATTCATACGGCTGTGACATATGTACATTCTACAGTATTTCAAGCGATTTACTAGAACGTGGATCAGAAGTTGGGTGAACTTCACGTCAGTATGAATTGCCTGGAGTTTCTTCTCGATATCTTTCAGCTTGTCCAGTATTACACGCATGCACAACAACTCTTGAGAGGGTCCGCTTGAGGTTGGCATGAACAAATCAGCGATTCCTTTCAAGAAGCCTAATGCTGGATGCACGGTCTTGCCTAATGCCTCGACTATGCCGATTCCGAGCTGAAGAAAATTTGATTACCTTCATTCAAGATTTCGAACAACAAGCTAAGGATGCAAATTTTACCTTAAATGCAGCAATGGCACCAAGCGTGCCTTTCTTGATCTTATCCTTGTCTGTGGCATTGCGGTCATCAAATACTTCTACAGCATCTTTGACGGCTGAGACATCATCCGGCCATTTCAAATCATCAGACGGATAACAATCATCTTCATTCGATGCAGGTCGATCCTGTGGAGCACAGTGGGCCAGTGCCACCATGAGCAGGAGAACGAATGCGATCGGAGACGACGTCATTGGAATAGATGAGGTAAAAAGATTTGGGAATGATTCTCTACAAAATCCCCCTCGCCTTATATCGCTTGTTGTTCATGCGAAGGTGCTGGCCTAACGTTAGAGTAGTATTAGACCAGCATGGAAATCTAAATTTTGTTACAGCCTACATTCGGTTGTAATATTAGAATTGAAGGCATGCAATTCCTTGTTACTAGCATGGATGCTATGCGAATTGATGTTGGGACAGGTGTTGCAACAAATTTGAAGCAAACTAACGCAATTTTAATGCTATAACATGTGCATGATTATGTCAATTCAGGAATGTTGGAAATTGGAATTTGTTACGTCTGGTGAATAGACTGGTAGAAAGAGACACGACCGTTCTGGAAGTAGACTTAAAATGGAAGACTAACATGAACATTCAACAGGCACAGAATTCAAGTAGTACAAACTGGTTTGCACATCATAGGCAAATGATGATATCGATTTGGGTTGGAATCCAACAGAGATAAAAGGCAAGCGATTATAGAATCGTCATCATGTGCACACATTTTCGCGTTTTGCATGGTTTATTAGAAGCAATCTTGCAAACTAGCATGGATATATTGCACGTTTTCTTGTATTCTTATATCTCTGTTTACAATCCATTATACAATTCTTGACATAATTTGAGAAGCAGATCTTCACTTCTGCAAAATTTCATCAGTATTGAATGAATGATACGAGTGAGAGACAAGTAGTCGATGTACGTTCTTGTATTTGACATTTGGATAAAGCAAATCAAATCAATCAATATCTTATATGCTGAAACTTATAATGAGTAATACCCTAATCATCACCATTATCCACTGTTTCCTGTGTATAATAGTCATGATTTGACTTTCCACACAAAAGCCATATTGCATCAAAAGTTATTCACTTCACACTGCTAATGTGACTGCAGGCGCATGCACATCCGCATGATCCAATGGTCCAACAATCACCAACGCAGGCCTCGTTCCAGCATTCCTGGCCCCCTTTCCACTCTTCTGCCTATCCCTGGCAGCAGGCGCATACTCTTGATCCCTTACCAGCCTTATGTATTGCACAATCACGCACGAAATACAGCCAAGATTCACAGCGACTAGAATGATTTCCACAATTGTAAAAATCAAATGATAACCCCTGACCACGGTGCCACTGGCGGCGTCACCAACCCACCAGGCGATACAGTAGGCCAATGAACAGATGATCTCGCAGGCCATGCAAGGGAACCATGGCATAATCGCATAACGCCTGGTTTTAATGATCCCATAAATGAATGCGACCGAGGCCAAAAGTAAGACGCAACTGAAGACCAAATTCAAAATATGTATCACGTATAGGCCGTAATAGAATTGCTCCCTCGATCTGAGCGAATAATCGGCCAGCATATAAAGACTGTATCCCCAATATGATGGTAAGATATTGGGAATATTCGGATCTCGAAGCGAGGTGTAATTCAGGATCGCCGTTAGCCATGAATACACGCATATTTGGAATAAGGAAAATATGATCGACCATATACCAATAGCAATACACGCTTTTTTCAAATGACCAGTACCCATTTCATGGGTTTCCCTTTTCGGAAAGTCAACAGCACCTCTCTACCAAAACGTAAAAGCACCTATGGTTTTACATGGAAATTTGGAAACTTGATATTATGGAAGCTATAATGTTCTGGTGGAAAATGCGGAGAAAACCGGTTTGATATTGGCCAGCCATGCTATTCGGTATTCAACGACATAAGGGTTTCCACTCCTCGAAAATGTAGTTTATTGTTCATGAAAATTTTTCCATTATCATGTTCATGTATACAAGGCCTTTTGGAGGTGCTTCTGGAATAGCCGTATGTTTAGCATTACCATCAGATGCAGCATGGTCGATTGTACTACTGTGACAATGCGTTGGATGGGAGGCTTGTAAACCAATGTAAAATGTATGCATATTCTGGATTATCATCTATGCAATTAGACATGCAATCACTCAGATTTTCTGCGTCGAAAATATTAGCATAACTATGAGTAGTGGGATGTACTTATAATTGATTTATCACCATACTAGAAGGCTAGTAAACAAAAAGTTCATTAGGATATGCCAAATTCAGTTTCAGTTATCATCAAGCTAGTATGTCGAGACATTATTAGGTGCCTCTATTTTCCCAAATGATTGCACAATCTCCTGAATATGCCAATATATTATATCATTCGCATTCATTTAATTACTCTCGATGTCATCAGTCGACCTGAAAGCTTGCAAAGCAAAGCTGGATTGAATTGCGATATTATACCATTCACATTAAACTGATTATTCTTGGTGACACATGGCCTCTGCTTGCAAAGAAAATTCGAAATTGCACTGCGAGTGCACTAATCATGTTTATGCATAATTATTCACAAGGTGCAGTATACAATTTGCTGTCTTTACATATTCATAACAAGCCTCTATACAATCACTGATCAGCTATTCACTATCACGCCTATGATCATGCAGTTTTCTCTGAAGTGAATTCAATTCAAGACGTTTGCAATGGACCAACCGTATTCTCTTGACAGTTAGCCAACTTCTTCATTGCCCTTCTGAACTCGCTGCTCGTGCCATAAAGGATGCACAAATTGATAGCCGCTCCGAATACCACCAAATCTCGAATATACCTAGTTATCAATGTTCTCACTTGAGCCATATCACGCAGAATCAATGGTGCTGTTAATATGCACAATCGACCACCCAAATAAAAGAATATACATGCATCAATACAGTAATCGTAATTGTCTGGAACGCTTTCACTTCTTTGGTATTAGCATTTGATCCGCCTTGATTTTTAGGTGTCATTTTGATGATAATTGGTAATACGCAATTCAATGCCACCACTGCAACTGATGGCAGGATTTGTACGGCTAACAGTATCGATCGCATTGATCTGATAACGTATCATCTATGCCACAACTGAAGATTGTTGGATAAGGTGGACTACAATAAGCATCATACAGGTTAGTCATGAATTGCGCAATCGAGTACAAAACGGCGCCTATGATCAGAGGTATGGTCAATTTCGCATAACTCAACTGACTGTACTTGATCGGCCAAACAATGGCCGCGAATCGATCGATAACCAATGTGGCTGCCATGGATAACGACATTCCTTGGCAAAATACATTCTGAGAGACTTCAGTGAAACAATCCCATCTACTCATCACTTCACTAATTTCAAAAATATGACGATAAGCGCGTTTGCATGCTGTGACCGCATAGGGGGCGCCCAAAAGCAAATCCACCAATCCGGATGAAACATTTGGAATGCAATGATTTTGATTTACAGATGCTAATGAGGAGTATAGCATTGGTGATAATGGCAAGTATACCAGCTGCTGTTTGAAAACAATTCGCCCAAAATCGCATGGCTAAACTGTCAAGATATAGTGGTCAGATTTTCGATACTGATATTTCTGGACATATCGGACGAGACTTGACTGGACATGATCTCACGTCAGGATATAAATGAAGAACAGGGATTCTAAAAGATTCCAAGGAAGCTTCAAGTAGCCCTGAGAATGATCGGGTATTTCTACCCTCTCCTTGTGGCAGTGAGAGTTCCTAACAATCCTCAGGCGTTGTGAAGCATGGTTGAGTAAAATGTCCCTGGGTCACGTTGGGATCACATGGGTTACCCCATACCAGAATTTATTCGAAAAACAAACTGAGCAATGTTTATGATAATGCCAATAGTTTCACCAATGTCATCCAATCATCGATGTCCACTCAATCAAACTGATCCATTCGCGCCTCATCTGATCAGTATCCTCCAACCTGTTTCAGCTGCAGGTCAGCGAATGCTGCGAGACAAGCATCCAGAAACCCCTTCACAGGGCAATATGAATTCCATATTGTGGTGCAAATTGTGTTTGCACTAACGGTGGGGCAAATCGTTGAGAATAGATTGACTACCATCTGCAAGACAGTTATCACCTTGTCAATGAGATTGTATGTGAAATGGCTGCAATGGAGCTTCTTTTACATGATATAAAGAGTGGTTCCCTCAGTCAAGATTTTCCTTGCGAACAAGGAAGAGGGTCAAAAAAAATTGGGTCAGCATCAATCAGCCGCACTGCTGCTTCATGCGTGGTCATTTCATAGAGAACGGTCCCTTCAGAAATATGGTACATACTTACATCGACATAGCAGAAACCATGCGGTCCCACACCAGCCAAGCAGGCCAAGACGCAGGTGAAATCCACACAGGTTGGTGGTATGCCCAACAGTTCCAGTGAATCCACTGGAACCTTGGGAGCGACGCAACCCAATCTATTGCAAGCATCGCTGCAATTAGCGTAGACTGCAAAGCCAGCGATGTTGTAATACACCTGAAATTATAATGCTTGAAACTAATTGATTGGTATGAATGTGCAATGCATACAACAGGGATCTATCTAGAGATGCTTGTCTGGAGGTTTCGGACGCTGCTAAAACAGCATTTGTCTGGCTAGCAAGCTTGAGTTCTGCGATGGGACCCAAAAGGTTATACACAAGCATACTTGTACAGCTGCCAGGCACTCACTTACAGGATCAATAGCACTGGAGATACTGCCAATGAAGCAGCCAATGCTGACCAACATGAACAATTTGCCAATCATTTTCCACTGAATAGAGACAGGCCAGGCAGAATCGGTTGACTCCAAATGATATGCAATGCAAAATGATTGTAGTAGAACGAATATTCTGAATTTATGCCTTTCCTGTTGGCACAGTCACTGGCGGAAATTGATAAACATAGACCATATTTACAGTGATTCTGGATTCATGTTTATAGGTTCTTTTGAAAATAAACATTGTAATTGAAAATGAATATTGGCTACCGCAGTATTTCGTGTGGGATGTATATTGATGAATATGCAGGTAATTGATGCTATGTATGTTGGACCTCATTCGATGAACCCGTTTGGCCTCACCATCCAAACAGCATGCATTATGAAATGTCCTGTTGAATTCATTTTGTGCTTTTAGAAAAATTTAGCTTTGCATGGCATGCGTATGGAATCTTTTGAATCATGCATTCACTAGAGATTTTGGACTGATCGATGGTGCAGGCTTAAAATCAAGTTTTTTGCATGTTATGAAACGGTTTCATTTCCTTGGCATAAAACCCATCCGTGGTAGATTTCAGAGGTCGATTTGCTGCGGCGTTTTTTTGAAGGAGGCGTCTATTCGAGGGAGGCGTTTAAAATTTGAGTGGTCAATTTTGGTGTCTATTGTACACACTATAGGTATAGTCTATGTCTATGCATTGCACAGAGTGCGGCGTCTATGTTTTCGACCAGCCGTTCCATGCGGCGTCTATTCGGATAAATACGGTATGCTGGATAATGACACTGCGCCTGGACAAAATATAATCCCGATCTTTTGAATGCATGCATGGGTCATCCATTCAAAAATGCAAAATATGTGCGTTGGCCAGGAATCGAAAACTCTCTTCTTGCGCATAAAATATATGCGCTAAACGGACAAAATTTCTAACTCCCTTCCAGTAAAACACATTTGTATAAAGGTTGCCTTCTTTTCAAATTCTATGAGACGAATTCAGGCAACAGAGTACTGAAAATACCACCCACTCCATTCTTGATCAAATTAGTTGTACAGCACATGTTAATGAATGACAGTATTGACCATTTCGTGTCAGCAAGATACAGAAAATATGTGCCATTTTTCACTTAATTTGTGATAATATGATATCAGAAATGGCTAGTGGACATGCTTACAGGAACACTCACCTCTGCACTTGATGTAGCAATGTAACCAAGACATGCCAGTAAAATAAAGCTTTTGATAAGCATTTTCTCGAGTGGACCAAGATTATAGTCAACCTATGCCAGCGAAACGTGGATATTGGACTGATCAGACCAGCATAATCATAAAACATTCTTCCAAAAGTTATAGGCATGCAAACAAGTAAATTTGGATATGTGATTCACGTCCCAGGATCGTTAGCACAACGAATTTTGTTTACAGCCGCAAACCATGACATAGCATTTTTGTCTGGGTAAATTTTACCTTCGGGTGCCAGCCTTCGTTTGCAGTTTATTCATGGTGGCACAGAGTGGTTTGGTTTATTCCAGAATTGGCCTAGAACCAGTTGATAACAAGAGGCGATGCGGTGTGTACCTTGCCTTAGCACCAGAATTATCCATGATTACCGTACCACGATTCGGCTTTGGCATGAGCACACAGCTCGCTGAACCGGTTTACTGATATTTGGCTCTATACCAGAATGAACAGAACGCACTTTGGACAGTACAGTCAGCATAAACATGAGCTTATTCAAAACTAAATATACAACTATGATTTTACTGCAGGTTCTAGTGCCGTTCTGTGCCAATGTCCTGGAATTCAGCAATGCCTCGTGATAACTGCAATCCAAACGTTGGACGCCGACCAAGCGAACCCAAGAATTCTTCACAGGAAACTGATGCTTTCCCAATAAACTTGATTTTCCTCACATGATTATGCTTTACCCATCGTTTGCTGGATGAGAGAAGAGCATAAAAGGAGATCAGCTTTTGAATATCCTATCACATTCATCTGGAGAAAATTCTGGAATCACCCTTGGTTCTGGAGAAAAATGATGGCCAAAATGATTGCTTTGACCATGCTGGGATTCTTCTTGATTGGTACAAGCAACGCTTGGGTGAGTGATGGTTTTTTGATCAGTGCTCAGGTAATTTCATTCTCATTCTAGAATGATATCGACCCACAGGTATTTGCCGAATGCGAGAGGATTTGCTGCGTAAGCGGCTGCTCCATCACCCAAGTCTGGTCCTTGAATCCAGATTTAGGCTATACTTGCGCAACCGGTTGTTATGCTGGATCCGGAGATTATTATGGATTCTGCTATCTGGCTGTAAGTTATGCCTTTCTGGAATAAAAGTTACTGCATGATGATGTGTTTTTTCCAGAAACACCCGTACAGTTTCGTGAACGTTTGTCAGAATGCTCAAAAAGACAAAATTTGCAAGGAACTGGCAGCCTACTGTGATGACACCGATGCAGCCTACCAGATTTGCCTGAACGCTTTCGCTCAAGTAAATTATTGAACTGGAATGATACGCATGAGGTGATTATAAGTTAAATTTGGATAAGGTGATGAATTGATATTGATTCATTGTGATCATTTTGGTGATGGGTACACTTTCATGGTTACATTGTTTGTGGAACGGTTTTGATACTATTTGTGGCTACTGGTTTTGGTCATGCTTTCGGGAATAAACGAGTGGTGAAATTATCTGCATCAATAATAATCACCTTTTCTTCAATGGTGTATGGTAATTTGACTATCAATGATTAGAATAAATGATTGCACAGCGAATGATATGATCAAAGCAGTCATAAAGCATCAGACCAAATGATCACATCATATTTTCTCCAAATTGAGTTGCAAGATTCCTAATTCTACAGCTGATGATTATCAGTCGTATCACTGTGCGAAATATTCCTCATATTGATCAGGAATGTAAACGCATTTTATTCTGACATGCGGTAATATTCAAAGCGGCCAAGCAGGAAGGTCGATTTTGTTTTTCGCTGACCACTGCTGACCGGCTGGCGGTATGCCGCTAAAACTTTGTAGAATGCGTTTTCTGAGTCCTGGCT